>APFE030647031.1:0-11520 GCA_000404065.3 Pinus taeda
AAGACACAGCAACACGTCAGCAAGCATATAGCATGCATCAAAAGAAATAAAGGCATGCAGCAGAGAGGGAGCCACAACACCTCACAACAAATACATTTGGATCAAAAGTAAGTAACTAACTTGCTCCTCTATTTGTATTTGTGTAATTAGAAGTCATGCAAAAGAAATGAGATGGTTGAGGTTGAACGAGGGAAAGGTGGCCAATTAACTTGGCCACCTTCATCTAGTTAACTCCCCTCATCCAAGATGTCACCCACACGTGCGCACAGTCAACTCAAGAAAGATGTCAAGGACATGTAGTGGAGGAAGTGTGAACTCCAATGCAATCATGAGGGATGATTACGAGGAGGGACCATGATGAAAAGGTAGGTGGGGAACAACGGTCCAAATATGGCCAATGAATACTTTGCCATCTCAACCCCCATCACCGGAAATATCCACAAAGGGTAATAAGTACTCCTCCCCGAGCGCTCTCATCACCTTTTCCTTCATTCTCTCCTCGTAACTCAGCTACAACAGTCTCCTTGTGCCCCCATAGCCTCGTAACCATCGTCCTCCATCGATCTCTCCCATATTCCTGCTCTTGGCATTTTCTACAAGAACACTTACAGGTTCTACAAGAGCACCTACAAGAAGTCTACAGGAGGGACAACAAACTTCTACAGGAGGGGAAGTGAGTTGTTTTAAAGGGAGAAAACACGAGTTTTAGCAAGATTTTCGGTCTGAGGAGGTAGGTTCCATGCATGACCCCATTGAATATCAATATATGAAAGAAGTGGTTTTAAATTGAGGAGGAAATAAAGTCTTTAGGAAAGGAAAAAATACATAAGAAATTTTTTCTGCTTATTTAAAAGAAAACACAGTCTCCTATATTTCTCTGTTTTTCTCAAAAATTGTTGTCTCCGTCTCCATATTTGGTTTCCCAAAAGAGTATCAACAAAATGACAGGAGGGTTCATGATAAAGGAGCCCACTAACTCCACTAGGATCCATGCACATCCCTAAATAGTGGACATATTCACAAGAGCAAATTGGATGAACGTTTTTGAGAAATTTTGAGGGTTTGATGAGGAGATTGCCCAAGAATTTTCCCACTCTTTAGTCCCTCACACAAGAACACATGCCATTGTCACCTTTAGAGGTCTTTCCATGGAGATAACCCCTGAATTTATCAGTAGGGTCACTACCCTTCGTCTTGGGTTGCCTTGGAGTAAGGATGAGAAACCAATTGACCAGGCTGCCAAGAAAAACTTCTTCCAAAACAATGAAATCCCCCTAGAGGATAAAAATGGAATTAGAAGGGTTAGCATACCATATCCTTGAGATAAGATTAGCTACCCAATAATCAAATACATTTCCTGTTAGGGGAGGTACAACATTGTCTATGGTTATCACTTTAGAATCTTTCATGAATTAAGGTATGACATGGACACTCCAACACCTCAGAAGCTCAGCATCCCCTACTTCCTCTTGCAATCCCTCATTGACTCCAGCACTAAGGTTCAAGCAGGGAATTCAGAGCAGCTAGCTCACCATGGGTTAATCAAAATTTTAGTGGAAGAAGCCCTCAATACATTTACAATCCCTATAGCATGGGAATTCTTCCGAAACATGACAGCTGAGGATGACATAAAGGCCCTAACCTATGATGTTAGTTCTACTGACAATGAGGAGGAAGAGAAAAAAGGGGGAGAAGGTGAAGCCACTGGTGGCTTAGCAAAACAAGAACAGAAGGAGGAAGAAACTAAGATAGAGGAGGAGAAAACTGAAGAAACAGAGCAGGAAGAAATAGAGCAAACAGAGACAGAAGGAGGAGAAAAAGAGGTAAAAAAGGCATAACAAGGAGAAGGGTCCCCTGAGACTCTGGAATGGGAGGCAGCCCTCAGTACACCAATCAAACCAAAGCAAAAGAGGAAAAGGTAGACCTCCATGTATTTCATGGCTAGGAAGAGCACAAGAATCAAAACAGGCAAACCTCAGCCCTCTTCAAAGTGCCAATTACAATTGAAGATTCACCCTCTGCCAAAGGGAAAGAATCCCCTTCCAAGGCACCTATCACATATGAAAGGGGGACTCCTAGATCTTCCACATGGAAGGAAAAGGTAGTACTACAGGACCCAAAAATAGTCCTACAGGAGGCTCAGACAGTACTACAGGAGACCCAACAACTTGAGAAAAGCATAGAAGAATAGCCACAAGGGAAGGAAGAAGAACCAGAGATACAAGAACTTGATCCCCAGCCTAGTCTGGCTTCCTATTACAATCTGCTTGAGGGAGGAAGGATAATTCCACAAAAGTTTGCAATTCCACTATTCTTTGAATTAGAGAAAGAGAGAATAAGAACACATAAATGGATGCAAATAGCCAAATCCAAGGGAGTTGAGGATGTTGGCCATATAGAAAACAAACTTAGAGAAATGGGCAGAGAGTTGAGTGATATCATAGACACGGAAGCAATTACAAGGAGCCACCTTGAATCTGAAAATGAATTGTTAAGAAGGCAGCTGCAAGAGAAGGAGACTCAACTGGCATGCATGGCCAACTTATCCATGGAGGAATTGCAATGTAGAACACCAGTAAAATCCTATGGCATATATCTCAAGGACCAATGGTTACAATTCCAGATAAAGACTTTGGCACAAAGAGGCACCATGCCCTTCTAAGATTACAGAGAGTTTATGGATTTGTGTGACCAAATCACATCAAAGGATAAGGAAAAAATGGCATAATTCTATCTACATAACATGGCCCTCATAGACATGAATGTGTGAGACCCCAATGCGAGGCTAAGGGACATGCAACTAATGGCCATGGCCTCATGGATGAACCATGAAGAGTTTAGGGCAGCAAAAATAAGAATATTGATGATAAAAGAGTAGAATGAGCCATTAATGATAAGAGTTGAGCCATCAAATCCCATGGTACTCATCAGCACACACAACCTGCTTGCCAATAATCCTCAGATTTCCCCTAGATATAAAAGTTATCAGGCACAAGCCATTGCACACTTTGAGGATATGCAAAGCCTACTTGGGGATGACTATGTGCATGTATGCATGAGGAGATGGAACACCTTACCACACAGTCTGCAGATCAGGGAACATCATTCCCCCATGAGGATGAAGGAGGCATTAAAAAGAGTGTCAATGTACAAGTGCTCCATGTAGAGGTTGAGGGTCAACTGGTTGGTCTCAAACTGAGTCCCCCCCTACTGTGAGGCATGTTGGAAGGTAGAAGAGAAGAAGAAGAGGAGGAGTAGTGGGAAGAGATAGAAAGGAATACATGATTCTATGACAAGGAAGAGCAGACCACATCAGAGGCTTGGGATGCTAGGGAGGCCGCCAGGGCCATAAAATATGAGGAGATGGACTAAGTTGCTCAGAGGATGAGCAACGCTTTCAGTAGGGGGTGAAGATGAGCCTCATAAATGGGTAATTATATGGGATCATTTTACCTCTACCTAGTCAAACTAACCATTATCTTAGCTTATTACATGATTTTCTGATTATATTGATGCTTATAGAGTGAATTGAGTTAGTTATTGTGCCATGTGGTCTAATGTGTATTTAATGCAGATGTTTGATGATTTTCGAAGTCAAAGTCAAGGATCCAATGGAAAAAAGGAAAAAATAACTCGAAGTGGACAGAGGAGAGGACTTATAGGAGGGAATCCCCCTAATTTATTACTCCTCACTTCGAAATCCCCTTCATTCAGCTCTGAGTACAAGCAACTGAATCATGCACTAGGAGGCAGTCGAGAAAGTGAAGGATGACTAATGATTATCTCGAGTTTTGGGAGCCAAGATGCCCCTATTTTAAGGAAGTTGTTGGTAGCTTCATTTGTATAAGTAGAGAGACCTAGGGCCTCATTAGGGTCAGATTTTTGTCGGATTTTTGTTGGATTTTTTCTTATGTAAACTCTTCTCAACTTCGAGCTTATTATTTTTTGACAGTTTCATGTAATCTTGCTATTGTTTTGGAAATAAAGATGGAATCCTTTTTGAGTTAGCACTGAGTTACCTCAGAGGGCTGAAGCTCTTGGGTTAGGGCCCAATCCAAGTAGCCAAGCTCCTCTTTACTTGTATTTGTATGTTTTATTTCAGTTATAGATTAGGTTGTTTTTAGATGTATTTCTTTTATGGTTAAGAATAGGTTGCTTTTGATGATTTAGTAGTTTGCTTCCATTTGTGCTTTCTGTACCAAGTTAAACAGTGATCAACAAGATTCAAAAGGCTAGCAACAACGCCTTGGCCTCTCTTCCTCCCTTTGGTACCATGATTTGAGGCAAAGACCCTCTTGTTGCCCCAAAAACACAGATTTTCCTCCTTCATAGGACTTCTAGTGTTTACAAATTTTTAGAAGGTTAATAGTCCAGTCTTGCTTCGTTTTAGATCTTATTCATCATGCTTACTTCCTGATTTGCAATAGTCTTCTTTTATACTTTCCTTTCCTACAACATTTCTCAGCATTTCCTTTCATAGATCATAGTTTAGACTAGTTTGATGCAAAACTCTGTTTTTCTAGATGCACTCATTTCATTGCTTGTTCGATCTTATTGGTTGACTGTCAGTTCCTTTGCACCAGATCTCTTCTAGCAGCAGGCCATTCTATCAACCATCCCATCCTCCATCTGATCCATGCCCTACAGGTCACCCAAGTCTCACCTCAATTCTGCCTTACTTCTTCCTCTCTCCTTGAGCAAATCCAATCATATTTCTCTCTCTTGATGGTTCATGGTAGACCATAGGCGCCCTAACACCTCATTCGAACCTTCATCCACCTCTTTCAACCACTCTCACACCCTTGAAACAGTGAAAACTGCTCTCGGCCTCCTCTTGTAGGCCTCCTATAGAACGTTGTTTTTCCTCCTGTAGATTCCCTGTGTCCTCCTGTAGATTTTCCTATAGGATTTCTTTTGAAGGCCGAGTGTAGGAAAAGCCTCTAGAAGGCCACTTGAGACCTCCTAGGACCCATCCACACCATCCTACATCCCCTCAAGTACCAAAACCACCCTCCAACGCCACCTATTCGTTGCCACACTCGTACACAATAAATTTACATGCATGTCAATTTCACATAAAAATCCAAAAATATGTTTTTTGCTTATTTACTTCCAGAAATAGCATAGTTAGATGTTGTTTACTTCCTTGAGTAGGTAATGGCATTCCTTTCATGGTTTTCATAGTGCTTTCTGCAAAAGTAGAATTATTTGGTTAATTAGGATTTACTAGGTTTGCTTTACATTTCAGTCTTTCTCTTTTTTGCAGTTAGAGTAGTATCTGTAGAGTAATCTTTCTCTCCTTTCATCACATATAGAGCTTCTTCTGAAACCCATAGAAGTTGGCTTGAGCTCCTAGTGATCTTGCGTCGGCTGACCAAGTGACAACCTGCAGTAAGAACTAATACTTGTGCATACAACACCGATGCTTCCAAGTTTGTTACGAACTACCAGGTTGATAAGAGAAAAGTAGACAACCTAGGAGTTGTAGCATTATTGCTGCAATACTGTTGGTCACCAGCTTGCACCCAATTTTCATCTCTGATTGCTTCTTCAAACGAATAAGGTTGGAATGACAACAATGAAAAAATTAAACTAACATCCAAATCATCATAAATATCTTTCAAACTTCTCATCTTTCTCTTACCATTGCTTGATTCATCACCTGATTGATTGTTGAGAGAATCTTGATCTATTGATATGCTTGAAGATCGATGCTGCCTTGGAAATTTTAGAGTCCTTGTTTGTGTGTTTCTGTTGGTGTATTCGCCTGTGATTCTTGATGCTCGTTTTCTGCTACATCATCTTCTTCCATCAGTGGCAATTGTGCATTAACTGTTTTGTCTACAGTTCCATTCCATGAATCTTGTTCTTTGAACACAACATCTCTGCTAATTATGATCTTCTTTGTGAATATGCATTTTTCACTTTTATCATCCAATTTGCCTCTTCGCTCCCTAGGCATGTGTGCATAAGCTACACATCCAAATACTTTGAGATGTGATACACTGCAATACATACCTGACCATGCTTGTTTTGGTACTCTGTTCATCACACTCTTTTTAGGAGATCTGTTGATCACATAAATAGCACATGCAACTAATTCTGCCCAATACTCATTAGACAAGTTTCTGCCTTTCAACATGCTTCTTACCATGTTGATAATTGTCCCGTTCTTTCTCTCTGCTACACCAATTTTCTGCGGTGTGTACCTGGTTGTAAACTATCTTCTAATCCCATGTTGTTTGCAGTAATCATGGAATATCTTTGAGTCCTATTCTCCACCATGATCTCACCTCAATACCTTGACTTGTCGATCACTTTGTTTCTCTGCTAAGGCTTTGAATTATTTGAACTTTTCAAAAGTTTCAGACTTCTTCTTCAAGAAATAAACCCAAGTCTTTATGTTGTAGTCATCAATGAAAGTGAAGAAGTAACAACTTCCACCAATCGACTGTGTCCTCATATGTCCACACAAGTTTGTATGCACTAGATCAAGAGGTTGCTTTGCTCTGTATGTAACTCCCTTTGGAAAACTTTCACAATGTTTCTTTCCCAAGATGCAATACTCACAAATGCTAGTAGGTTCTTTGATGGGAGGTAATCCTCTGACCATCTATTTCTGCTGCAACAATCTTAAACCAGAAAAGTACAAGTGTCCAAACCGAAAGTGCCATAACCAGTAATCATCAAAACATGAAACTGTAAAAGAACTCACCTCACCATTGTAATTTATAATTAGAGGAAAGAGTATGTTCCTCATCATCTGCACCTTTCCTATCAGCTGCTTGCTTGGAGGCTTGTCATATATAACACATTCTTGACCTTGAAAGATAATTTTGTATCCTTTCTATGTCAATTGACCAACACTTATCAAATTATGTTTGAGACTAGGAACATAATATACCTCTGAGATTGTCTTCAGCTCCCCCTGCTCGGTCAGAATATTGACCACCCCTTTGCCATCTACTTCCACAGTCTTGTCAGTCCCCAACATTACCTCTGTTTTCACAGATTGATCGAAATTTGAAACCAAATCCTTGTTACCTGTCATGTGGATACTACAACCACTGTCTAACAGCCACACACAAGCAGAAGGTTCATGCATAGTATAGCAAGCCAAGAACATGGATTTAGTTTTCTCTATAGTGACATTAGCTCTTTGGTTCCCTTGATCAACTATCTTCTTCCTGCAATCATGAGCATAGTGACCAAATTTATTACAATAATAAGATCTCACCTTTGATTTGTCAAATCTTTGATTATTGTTGAAGCTTTTGTAGTTGCTTCCACTTTCATGTTCATGCTCTTCTCGGCCATCTCTCTGACCACCATATCTTCCGCTCTTCTGTCTCTCGATCTACTTTTGCCTTGACCTCTGTCTCTTGAAATAGAAGCCTGACTTTTGAAAGTGGTCTCTAAAGTGGAATCCTTATTTATGTCTATCCTTGCATCATGCGATAGAAGTGATCCCATCAGCTCATCAACTGTCAATGATGCCAAACCCTTGGCTTCTTCTATGGCTGCTACCACAACATCAAATTTGGTAGATAAATATCTAAGGATATTTTCAACCACTATTTGATCTTTAATTTCTTCACCATAAATCTTTCATTGATTTACGATAGTCATACCCTGATTCATGAAAGAATCGATGTCCTTTGTCTCCTTCATCTGCAGACTTTCAAAATCTCTCCTAGTATTCTGCAACTTAACAATATTGACTTTAGCCATACCTGTATAATTTGTCACCGAAATATCCCATGCTACTTTTGCTGAAGATGTGATCATAATCTTCTGGAACACTGCTCGGTCCACTCCTTGTTGAATAAGTTGCAACACTTGTGCATTCTTCTTCTTGTCTGTCTTCCATTGTTCTCTCTTTGCATTATTGAGATCTCGTGATTTGGCTTCATCCTTAGGTTCTGAAAACCCAAACTGAACAAAATCCCAGACATCATGTGCCTACAACGTGATCGCCATCTTAATGGCCCACACATCATAATCTTTCCCTGTAAATGGTGGGAACTAGGGCTAGAAATTTGAAAATGCCATCTTTAATCAAACATCTCTTTTTGAAAAAACCCTAAATTTCTCCTTGTAAAACTCTTTTTCAAAAAATATACTCTTTTAATAAAAACCCCTAAAATTTTTTTATTTAAAAAAATAAATAAATAAATGGGAAAAACTCTTTTTTGAAATACTTTAGTTATCTTTTATATATTAAAAAAATCTTTATATATAAAAAACAAAACCTTTATAATCTGCCCTTCACGAATTAAAAAACAACTTTTAGACGTGGCTTTTTTAACACATCTTGCCATTCAACGCATATGAAGTCCACCTTTAACATATAACAAACAAACACTTTCGAATGTTATTGTTTTTTTTTAAACCTTTTCAGCGCTAAATCTCCTCTCGAGATGAGAGCATGTGTTTAATGCCTCTTACGTTCACAATCTGCAACATTAGTCTGCTAAAGCAGCGGAGAGAAGCCTCACCCGCGTGCATGCAAATCGTGGCAAGTATTTTACGGTTAACGCGGCTCTCTTTTGAGCCTGAACGCGTTGTAACACCCTGTATATCACTGTAGGATGTCTTAATGTTTAAACACCACACGCCTTGTATACCACTATAGGATGCGTTAATGTTTAAACACCATGAGAAATAATATGTTTTTCCTCTCATAAAGATTGTTGTTAATTTGTTTTCTCTCGCTTTTCGCTTTGATACCAATTTGTTGAAAAGGTGGAGGAGACAAAGCATGAAAAATTCACACATAAAACACAAGTTGTTGCTCTTCTATTGATCACACAAAACATGATGCTTACAATGAACCCAGTGAAAGGTATTTATCCTTTTCCAACTAGCTACTCGCTTTGACATGCAACCACATACTAAAAGTCGTTTGTCACTTAACTCGACTTGAATCAACACTCAAATACTCAATCACTGACTTGACTCAACACTCAAATACTCAATCACTGAGTTCACTGGCTCTCTATGTTTAGCTAACCCTTCATGCAGGAGTAATTATCTCATTTTAACATATATTGGTGTTTTAGAGCTGAGAAAACCCCTCCTCATAGTGTTTTGGCCCAAGACACATGTTACTGATATTTTCGCTCATATGACTTCTCAATCCCAAAGGCATGCCATCGGCATCTGAGACAAGAGAGTTATCATTTATTTCAATTTTGTGACGTGTTAATATCACCATTTTGAAATGGGTAGATTGTCTTGCATACAAAAAAAATTTAATTATATATTAATTTGGTATTTGGTTTGGTTGTAATTTAAGAATTAAATTATATTATTATTATTATTACTTTTTATACTATATTTGTAATATATTTTTCTAAATATTTATAAAGTGTCCACATTTCAAACTAATATTATTATTATATTAGACTATAATTTTTGTAATATTATTTATATTAGACAATAAATGATCAAATATAATATGTACCATTTTCAATGGGTGCTCCATTTTCAATGGGCAAGCAACCATACTTAGGAAAGAAATCAAAAGTACAAAAGCTCGATGAGGAAACTCAAAATTAGAAAAAGGCATGACCTTTCGTTTAACACTGACATGCATTGCATTTCAAATTTCAATAAAATATGCTTACATGCTCTCCAAATTTGTATTGATTGAAGATTCTTACATGCCAATTTATTTTCACCACATTATTTAGAGTTGTTAATGATGGAAGGTCATGACTTTGAGAATAAATAGTTGAATTTTTTATTTAATTTGCTATAATTTTGTAGAACCAAACTATGGAAGAGATTCTGAACTTGTTCCTTTAAGGGGATTGAGTTAGTCTCAAGGTGGACTTAAGTTATGTAAACCAGCCAAGGGACGAATGTATGATACCCTGCAGCCTTGACTAATTGAGAGGGGATTAGATATATTACATTGACAAATGGAAAAGCATAAGAAATACTTATTTTTTCATAGCATGTTGATAGCATCCTTGCACCCACTTCTAAAAAAACAACAATTGAAGATGAGGGTACAATCATAGCACACATACCAACATAGAGATGGCTTAATGGAAAGCTTTGTCAAGATTGGTCCCTCTAGGCAATATCTTGATTAATGATATTGAGATGATTGTTATTTGAGATTACAACACCAGCCACACATGGAAATATTGAGTAGCCAAAGAATACATTGGACACCGCATGAAACTTCATCCACTAGAATCAAATAAATGGGTATGTGCTACAATAAAACACTCCCTTTCTTTCTTCCACAAATTCATTGTCTTGTAATCACTAACTTGCATTCAACATACTCCTACAACATTCACAAACAAGAGGAACAAAAGCGCCATTGAGGATGATCATCTAAGGAATTGTAGGCATAGATAGATCTTACCATATCAGCAACATAAAATATACACTTTTTTCAAGCAACCTCTCGTCATAACTAACTAATGTTCCTCACCCCTATTGGAGTTGTAGAGTAACACACATGTAGCCACTGTACATGCAAGGCTTATGATTCCAATAGGAGACATGAAGCCTTTACATGGAAAACCCTTGATAGCATTCCAAAAAAAATGAAACATATAGAGTACATTCTCATTGATGAGATGAGATTCATAGAGCCAAAACTATTTGCAACAAACATTCTTCCAAGAAATCATAACAAAAACATGCTCGCGTCATTAAATATGTGATCACACAATGTGTTATGCATTTAACCAATGGCACAGAAGCACAAGAGGATGGCCATTTCCTAAAAATACAAATATTAGGATAGGTAGTGAAACAAGTTATGTTAACTTAGAATTTATGGGTTTCGGCAAGATAGATGAGGCACTTGGAGTGGTCATGCAAATTGCATACACACCTAGATTTGAACCTCATAAGTTGTTAGCAAAAGTTGTCATGGAATTTGATAAGAACATCATCCCTTGATTGGAGCTAATGCAACCAAAGTGCGTATTAGTCCCACCCATAAGGTGGGTTAACTAGAAATAATTTCCCTTGAGATGACTTAGGCATTGAGTATACATAGATCCTCTAGGATTGACATTAATAAGGTAAAGCATCAACACTTGTAACATTGAATGTTAAAGTTTGGCCATAGTGGTAAGGTTGCACACCACAACATT
Source organism: Pinus taeda (assembly GCA_000404065.3). Taxonomy (NCBI): domain Eukaryota; kingdom Viridiplantae; phylum Streptophyta; class Pinopsida; order Pinales; family Pinaceae; genus Pinus; species Pinus taeda. The sequence continues at coordinate 11,127 of APFE030647031.1, forward strand.
AGAAAGAATGTAAATCACACCATCCTTTTCCTATAAACACTATGCAAAATTTAAAACTATTATAAATATATCGCTTTAGGAAAAAGAAAAGACACTTACATTCCTTATTCCTTACACACTTAAAATTTGCAACCATCCCTAAACCTCCCCTACCAAGTGCCAATACTAATGTCCTAGAAATATTATTAAAGCCTTTCTCAAAGAGTAGTTGAGCCTTTCTTGTTTTGAGTACATATGTACACTTTCTCACATGAAAAATTAATATAAATTACAAATCATTAATTATGTATAAATTACAAGTCATCAATAACATAGGTTTATGTTTACTATTAATTAATACTTGCATTATAAATAATTTTTATTTTTATTTTACCTGCCAGCTTTATAACGCATT
>APFE030647031.1:12255-25678 GCA_000404065.3 Pinus taeda
GTTCATTTATCTCAAATAATATTTGATAAAATGTTTTAACTCTTATTGTATAATGATGAGAACACTGACTTAATATACTGCATATCAATTTCAATGTACTCCTTCTATCTTATGTAAAAAAAACACTACAACCATTAAACTTATGTCACATTTAATTTCCAGGAATGCACCATCATCGAAGCTTCAACTATCACCCTGGCTTCCACTGATCCTGTACACCAAATATGCACGTAGTTCGACAGGATCTGTAGGCATTGATGGTTGAGGTTTTTATTTATTCCAAATCCCTCAACCATCACCATGGCTTTCCATTGATCCTGTGCACCAAATATGCACGTAGTTCGATAAGATTTGTAGGCATTGATAGTTGAGATTTTTATTTATTCCAAATCCCACACGCAATGACTTCTTAATATCAATACTTTATGTAAGTGGTTGCAGAAATCTATTTTCATTGTTTATATACAATACATGTAGGGTTGCTAAACTTTTTTCCATGCTTTAAGTCCAATATCTATGCGACACCACAAGGACAACTTGGTAAGGGTATTAGGGAAAAAAATTAAGAGTAGGGTAGCCTTTTGCCAACTTGTATTTATTTAACAAAATGTTATTTAAGATAATGATGAGGAGAGAAGCAATAACCTAACTAAAGTAAGGGAGTCTTTCAACACTCTTGCAACACTTGGTATTTTTGGATCATCTAACACTCTTCATATTGATGAAGCAATAACTTAACTAAAGTATGGCAGCCTTACAACACTTTGTGTTTCTATGCATATTTATTAACCAAAATGGTGTTCAACATAATGGGGAAGAGAAGGAGAATAATTAGGCCAAGTAGAAGGCCCCATAACATTTTCTTATATTACTTTTCATGATATATTATAATAAGAACACACATTTTCCCATATTATTTTCATAATATATTATAATACATAGTATCGAGTACTTATCTAGTTTAAATATATTTGATTAAAGTAAACATCTATATATATTCAAAAGAATGCAGCACTGGACAATTAAGATTTAATTTAGATTCTTAAATTTTTATTTAGATATTGTAGATTTTATTTAGACTTTTAAATTCATATGTTTGTGGGTTATTTATAAAATTATTATCAGGTTGTTGCCATTATGGAGGGAAAAAATTTCTTAGATTTGACTGCATTATCTTTATCTAAACAAAATTTTAAAACACTCTATTTGTTTATGGATTTTTTTGTTATTTTAATTGTAATTTTTTTTTTTTGAAATGGTCGGTTGCTATATATTATATTCTGAAAAAAAACAAGGATTTCGAATCCTCTGGTACATAGATTGTGCAGACTGAGAGAGAGCAAGGGGTTTACAAAAAGTGGCTACCCCCTTGGTCCTTAGTTTGCTTTGTTTGCTACTATTAAAAACAACACTACTATAGATTCTAATAAAGGAGGATAACAAAAATATACATTTGAAATTCATTCAGTCAATCATGATGTGTTGGATGTGACGTGCCGTTGATTCCTCCGGGTTGTCATCTTTGGCTTCTTGTTTGACGCTGGAGGAGCTTGTGGCAATGGTGATCTTTTCCATCATGTATTTCAGAATGGAAATTGACTCTTCTGCATGAGCGCAGCGGTTGGTGAGTTGCCTGAATTGCTCTTCGAGGGAGGCCACCTTGTGCATAAAGAGCTGGATTTCTGCTTTATATTTTTCAGTGTTAATGCGGTCCTGTTCAAAGAGCCTCCTGCTTTGCTCATCAAGACACCTATCGTGCTCTTCTAATCTTGCGTCCAATAGGCTTTTCTTTTTGTCTAACATTGACCGCTGAGTCCTTATTTCTGCTAACTCAGCTTGCAGATCAGCACAGTGGAAACAATCCTCACTACGCGCCATTGGGGTGTGAATATTGCAGATGGGGAGGTAGGTGAAAACTGGGGCCAAATAGGCGGGAGAAATATGAGCGTTATTGACGTGATGATGGGTTCTGAGGATACTGACGAGAGAAAATGAGAATCCCGCGTACAGAGCAACGGTTATAGATGAGAGGCTGGGAGGGGGCTTAAAAAACGACACTGAGGGGAGAGAGGGCTGGAGACAGACCAGAGTTCGGATGGAAGGAAGGGCGACAGGGTAGAAGGGAGTGCCTGAGGCGAGGAAAAAGAGAGGGGAGGGAGCTGAAGAGAGCTCGCAGAAGGGACTGACGGAGGGAAAAGGATGGAGACGGGGGATGAAAGAGGCGGGGAGAACGGAGCGAGCCGGATAAAGACGAAGAGAGGAGAGCGCAGAATGATTTGAAGCAAGAGCTGCAGGACCACACGCCCTGCTGATTCGAACTTGAGCTGCTCTGTGGATCACTGTGACAGAAGTTAGAGTAAAACTAAGCAAAATAGAAGGAGGCAATACCAGAGATTCTTTCCTTCTGAGACTCTGAGGATCGCTCCTTCTGAGACACTGGATAAGAGAGCCTGCTTCAGATAGATGATGTTGCACAGTCTCTTGATCGTATTGGTTGACGCTTTGTTTGTTGATGCTCTTCTTTATAGAATGGATTAAACAGTGGGTAGGATGCCAAATTAGAGTCGGGGTCATGGGTATAGTGAGGCTCTGCCCAAAATCTTTCATGCAATCTCCTTTTGCTGTGACTTCAAGCCTTGTGTCGGCACTGTGATGAGTGATTTTTCCTTGTTGACAGACGATTGCCTCAATCGAGGTTCGGATATGACTGGATGAGCGAAGATTACTTTCTGCAGTTTTTCCTGTTACTGAGGAGACCATGCCCTTCACACACTTGAGGACCACGCGAATCTGGGCTGTACCAGGATTATTCTGAGTCATGGCAGGGGTTGAAAGCCTTCTCTGTTGTTGTGCCTTAACACACCTTCCTGCTTTCCTACTGCATTGTTCGCACATTTGTCTGCTTTCATATTTAGCGTGCGAAGTATATGGTAGAACTTGATGTATTCAAAGTGAGTGAGGAGGAGTTTGATGCGCTCAATGTGTTGCTGGAAATTGTTGTTGGGAGAGCGCTGATTGTAGTTCATAAAGCGAATAATTATTGTGGAGTCCCCAAAAACTAATGCCTTTCTAATGCCCAAATTTTTTAATTGTATTAGTCCTTGATAGAGAGCTAATGCCTCTGCAATGTTGTTTGTTTTCCTTCCCAAGCTCCATTCATAGCTGCAGATTTCATTCCCAAACTCATTTGAGATAACTCCTCCCGCTCCTGCTTGTCCTGGATTGGACTTTGAAGCCCCATCAAAGTGTAGAGTTGGGCAGTTGCTACTCTGCATCCATACCTTGTAATCCATTGCTGGAAGTCTGATCTCCCATTCCCTAGCTTGGATTTGCTTCTGTCTGTCAGTTCTCTGAGTATCTTGATGATGACCTGGTCGATCTAGAATGTGCCTGATAACTGATCTTTCTTCCACTGAGTAGTCTGCTGCTTGTATTTTTCCTTTATACTTTGCTGCTATTGTCTCTTGTGCCAATGTGTGGGCTTTATTGCATGTCATTCGAACATTGCTCTCCTTGTTTTGGAAGATTTTTTTGTTTCTTGTGATCCAAATTTTCCAGAGAAGGTTATGAGGAATGATAGCCCAGATTCTTTTAACAATCTTGCTCCTCTTGTATTTCCATGGACAGTTTTTTCTCCATTCAAGAATTGTTTCTGAAATGCTCTGTTGGGGTTGCCAATTTATGTTGCCCAAGGAGGACAAATTGATCCAGCATCTCTTGGCAAAGGGACAGTCCAGAAACAAGTGTTGAATTGTTTCCTCTGCTGAGCAGCAATTGGGGCATCTTGAAGGACCAATAATTCCTCTCTTTCTTAAGTTTTCAGATGTGAGGACTTTTCCCTTTAGCAGCAGCCAGGTGAAGAATTTGATTTTGGGGATAGCCTCCGATTTCCAAATTATCCGCCATTGATTCCATATGGGGATCTGATAAGTGTTATTACAGATGTGATGATATCCAGACTTGATGGTGTAGCTTGAACCCTTGGGGTCCCATCGAAATCCGTCTACTGCTCCTTTTTTAATGGGGGCTCTGTTCTGAAGATTTTTTTGAAGGGATTTGAGGCTTGCTTCTAAAGCTGATGGAGTGGCTGGAAATTCCCAATTAGTCCAGGCTCCAGTATCGACATCCCATTTCGATATTTGGTCTAGTCTTTGGATGCCTTTACAATTGAGGTGATGTATGAATGGGATGGCTTCTTCAATTGTATTTAGAGGAGGGAGACCCATTATCTTGTCTGTAGCATAATCGATGCTGTCCCCTCCTCACGGGATCTTTGAAGTATTTTGAATGAGAAGGGGAATTGCTTTCTTGCAGAGCTGCCAAATTTTGGTGGCATCTCTATTTGGAATGTATGTTTCAAGAAGTCTTTCCCTTTTGCCGTTGAGGTATTTGCATTCTATAACCTGTTTCCACCAGGCTTTTGGCTCATTGATTAACCTCCAAGCTATTTTGATTCCAAATGCCAAATTTAGGATTTTGGGGGCTCTAATTCCCAGACCACCTCTGTCCTGAGATTGGATTACGCTTTTCCAGCTTACCAAATTAAATCTATTTTTTTCTTTTTTCCCTCCTTGCCATAAGAAGTTTCGAAGGGCGATTTCCAGCTTATGATGAAATGTAGCAGGAGCTTGATAAAGTGTAAATCGATATAGAGGTAAGGAGGATATACCTAATTTGAGGAGAATTATTCTGCCTGCTGGATTGAGCCATTGGGTTCCCCATTGTTGGATCTTCCGCTTGACTTTGTCTATTATTTCATTCCACGTAGCAGCCTTTAATGGACCCAGGCTGACCGGCATCCCAAAGGTAGGTGAAGTGGTCCCAGTTTGCTTTGTGGGCAACTCCAAAGATGTTGGCTATGCTGTGTGCAGTTTGGTTGGAAATATTCCAGCCATAGATGCAACTTTTATGAAAGTTGATCTCTCCCCCCGAGTACTCCATAAATTGATCGAGGAGAGTTTTAAAACGCCTTGCAATGGTAGTGGATGCTCCTCCGATCAAAAGGGTGTCGTCAGCAAATTGGGAGTGGTTGATGTTCTTGACTCCATTCCCGAATTTGATGCCTGAGATGAGGCCAACTCTTCTGTTGTGGTCTAGAGCTCTGCTAAAGGATTCAGCCATAAGAATAAAGAGATAAGGGGAGAGAGGGAAGCCTTGCCTTAACCCTCGGGAGGATTGGAAGGCATCACAAGGGCGCCCATTAATCAGAGGAGAAATCCAAGGGCCTGAAATGCAAGCAGCAATGGTACTGATAAAGGCAGAATTGAATCCCATTTTTCTCAAGACAGCGAACAAGAAGGAGTGTCTTACCCGGTCAAATGCATTGGCTAAGTCGAGCTTGAGAACGAAACCTTTCTCTTGCCTTGATATGCTGGAGTGAATGGCTTCTTGGACCAAGGTAATTGAGTCGTGGATTTGCCTATTAGATAGGAAGCCTCCTTGGTTTTCTGAGATAAGGGATGGAAGGAGGGGTTGGAGTCTAGAGGCTATGATTTTCGTGAAAATCTTATATGAGGAGTTACACAGAGAAATTGGTCGAAACCTGGAGAAGGATGTGGGTCTATTTTCCTTGGGGATGAGAGCAAGGAAGGTTGAGTTTGTGAAGCCCCCCATTTTCCCTTTTCTTTGAATTCCCCGCAGCATCTTTGCAAGGTCTTTTTTTATTAAGTGCCAATGATCCCTGTAAAAATTGATTGGAAAGCCATCTGGACCTGGAGACTTGTCCGGTTGTAGGGTCCAAATAGATTTTCTGATTTCCTCCTCCGTTATTTCTCGATTTAGACTGTCATTCGCCTCTTGAGAAATGCCTTTTGGTAGGTGTTGTAACAGCGCAACATAGTCAGTTTCTTCTTGATTTTCCATAAGGAGGATTTTGAAGTGAAGGGAGGCAGCTCTTTTGATGGATTCTTGGTCGTTATGTTGGCTGCCTTGACTGTCTGTAATTACATTTACATTGTTCCTTACCTTCCTGACTGTGGCTTGCTTGTGGAAGTAAGCCGTGTTTTTGTCCCCTTCTTTCAGCCATAGCTGTCTTGATTTAATTCTCCACTTGATTTCTTCCGCTCTCTTAATGTGCATTAGCTGCCCTTGAGCTTCCCATTCCTTATTTTTTAGTTGGTGGGTGAACCCTTGATGTTCAATTTGATTTTGAATTTCCTCCAAGTCTTGCTGTATTTTTTTTTTTAATCTTTTCTGGCTCTTGATAGCTGACTTTAGCCCAGTCTTTGAGAGCTTTCCTTGTGCTTCTGATTTTTGTTTCCCAAATATGGCTAGGAGAGCCTTCTACATGATGTTTCCAGGTTGCTTCTATGATAGCTTCAGCCTCAGCATTGTTTTGCCAGAGGGGATTGTACCTGAACGGGAGCGGTCCCAGCTGAGAATGGGAGTCCAACGTAAGGAGAATGGGAAAGTGATCCGAGGCCGTAGTATTGAGAATTTTTGTGTGGCCCGCAGCAAAGGAGGACAACAAGGAGATGTTTACCAGAATTCTATCCAGTCGTTCCATGATATTGCCTGGCCCCAACCTTCTATTATTCCAAGAGTATTTTCGATTTTTTGGGATAATGTCCATCAACTCGTGATCAGACATTATTCCTTCCAGCTGGCTTCTGAAGGGGTCATGGGAGAAATTGCCCCCTCTTTTCTCATTCGCGTGGAGGACTAAGTTGAAGTCTCCAGCGAGAATGATGTTTGGGTTCTGCTCGTTATCTATGTCTTCTTTCAATTCCTTCCAACATTGTTCCTTTTCTCGATACTGATTGGGGATATAGACATTGTAAATGATGAGATCACAGCTCTCATCTTTGTGACTTAGATTAATCCTTAACCAATTTTGATTGAGAAAGGATGACTTGCAGTCCCAGTGTTGATTATTCCACATGATTGTAATTCCTCCAGATGCTCCTCTGGAGTTGTTGCTGGTCCCTGAGAAGTTTTTTTGTGCATCTACAATTTTCTGCATTTCACTTTGACTTTGTTTGGTTTCTTGAATCAGAATAATTTCAGGTCTTTCTGTTTGGAGAAGAGCTCGTAAGGCAGCTGATTTGGAGGGGTGCCCCATGCCCCTACTGTTCCAAGATAAGAGCTTCATCATGGGGCATTTGAGCGAGGAGGTGCTCGCCTCTCATGGTCTCTTCCTGATGTTTCTTTTTCTTGGGATCCTGTCATGAAGGAGTCCATTGGTGTTTGGATCCCAAGGGCAATATCCTTTTGCGTGCTTTCTTCTCGATGCTGTTTAGCTGACTTTCGTCCTGGTCCAAGTTTCTTATGGAGGTCACTTGAGGCGCCAATATCTTTGGAAGAACTTCTAGTGGTTCTGGGAGGGGGAGGGTCAGAGGAGGGTTGAGAGAGAATCGAGGTAATCGTGGGAGGATCAGACAATTCAAGGGAGGGCTGATCAGATTGAGGATCTTCAGAAGATAAAATAAGAAAAGGGTTGGAGGATGAAGGAAAGGAGGAGTCGTGGGAAGGGCCAGAGGGTTCGGGAGGGGGAGAATTGGGGCGAAGGGAGGAAGAGCCCGGATGTTCAGAGGATGGATCAGATTTGGGCTGAGGTGCTGCTTTCTTCTTTTTCACAGTTTCCCATTGTCCTCCTTGGTCTTCTGATTCCAGATTGGTTACCTTAGTGCATCTATTAGCGAAATGACCATATTCATGACATACCTTGCATTTAAAGGGTATTTGCTCGTAATCTAGCTGTTGTATGTAGCTCCATTCGTCCACCTTCAGCTTGATGGCCTCCGGCAGTCCTTTCCCGAGGTCCACTTCTACGCAGATCCTTGCACAGGCTTGCATGTTGTCTTTGGGCTCACTTCTGTCAATGTATTTTCCTACTGCATTCCCGATTGATTTGACCGATTCATCTCCCCAACAATGCAAGGGCAGATGGGGAAGACGGACCCAAACCGGAACCGCATTAGGGATGTCTAGCTCAGGGTCGAAATTAGGAGTCCACTTGTTAAGATATAACCCTCGAGAGTCCATAAAATAGGGCCCATTCCTGAATATCAGGTCCTTATCTTCTTTGGTTTCGAAATGAAAGGTATAGTAACCTTTGCCACAGAAACGAATTGAAATCTTTCCTTGTATTTTATCGGACCAGTTTCTTTCCACCCATCGCTGGACTGTTTTTGGAGAAGGCCATAAGCCTGTGAACTGTCCTATAAGACCTTTTTCTGCTAGTGATAGAGCTGCCATTCGAGGAAGAGATGGAGGCAGCTGTACTTCTTGAAGAATATCCAGCTTCTTAACAAATTTTGAAGTTGATGGTTTCGGTCGGGTAGGGGGAAGAGACTTTACCAGATCAGAAAAGGCTTTCTCCACATCCCCATGAGAAGGATCAAGGTGGGCCATGGCTGAAGCCAAGGCCCAGAGAACAGGCCTCGCGGCCCAGGCCGAGGCGGCGGCGCAGCAGCAGCTTGCAGCAGGCTAGGTCTTTGTCTTCACGCTCCGCTCCAACTCCAGCTCCGCGCGATCTCATTTTAATTGTAATTTTTATTAATATAAGATTGTATGTTTTTATTGTTTTTCACTCTAATTTAATTATATTTAAACTAAATATAACTATTTTGTAGCCCGGGTTCAAATATAAAAATTAACTCATATTTTTCAAAATTCAATAATTAAACTAAACTACAAATAACAATAACTATACAACCTTGTTAATTACACCAAAAATATTATTTAAAAAAAACTGCACAGCCTATACATTTATGATCTCTTATGATCAAATTTATGAGATGGAGCCGCTTAATTGCTTTCACCTCCGTCACACATCCACGTGGCAATATAGACTCGACATCCTTCCTCCGCTTTGAATCAAACCGGATGCTCTCTGAAACAGTTATTTACCGCGGGGATTAATCCGTATCTCCTAAAACAACCTCAACCTCTATGGTAAGATGGTAAAAAGTAAGATTCCAAAAATTTTAGTGCAGGGTTTATTGGGTAATTTCAAACCAATTTCTTAATTTCGAAAACCATTCTTAAAAACTGGCAAACGTTTTAGAGCATACGATAGATATCCATCATATATCATATTAATTGAATTGTTGTTGGGTGCATATCGATAGCTCGTTGTAAAATCGCTTGTAGATAATGAAGACTTAATGGAATGCAAGTGGTGTAATGTTGAAGTTTTCTCTGATGATTAAGACTGGTAAAATTTCTATTAAATTCAAAGTATGTTTATTTCAAGATAACAAATAAATAAATAAAAAGTGATTTGGGAAATGTATGAATTTTAGTTTATGCAATAAGTTTTTTTTGGGTTAGCACATGAGTGCATGGTTCGTCAGTCAGGGTAGTTGGCTTTTTCGCACCTGATCGCGTTCGATTCCTGTTGTGACGTTGCATTTGGCAGCTTATGATGCAACATTGAGATTTGTATATGACTAGCAGATTATGATGCAACATTGAGATTTGTATATGATTAGCAGCTTATGATGCAACATTGAGATTTGTATATGACTAATGTGTGACGGTTTGATGTGATGGATATGATTATAAATATTGTATATATCGTACTGGGCCTAATACAACTTCTACAATGGACTAGCCCCTATTTTAAAACAAGTGTTTCTTTAGGTTGGCTTGACTCATTACATAATACTAATTAAATTGTTTTTAGTAGATTTTACTTAAATAAATAAAAATAATTTTTTAATTTAAATATATTGGTTAAATAAATAAATATGATTTTTTGATAATTAAAAGAAAGAAAAATATAATGTTTATAATAATAATTAATAAAATAAAATGATAAATATAATCATAAATTGTAAATATATTATAATTATTAAAATTGATTAATTTAATTTAAATAGACATATTTTCAATAAATTTTATTATAAAGTAAATTTAGATTTTATCTTAACCCAATCAAATGGTTTTTTTAAATCAATGGGTTCCACAATCTTGTAAATCTCGAATCAAATAATTTTTTTTTTGCAAATTAATTTAGAATTTTGTAATCAATTAAATTAATTTTCCAATTTTTCAAAGGGATTGAAGTAATATGTAGTCATTTAAATTAATTTTCCAAAAGTATTGAAAAAATATGTTTCTTTTAATATTTCGCACATATGTTGCCTATTAAAAAGTGATATTATTTTATATTAAATAGTATTATATATGAAGGTAATGGCTACTGTGTCTTCTCATTGTCACCAAATAATATCATATTAGAATGCTTTTTTTATAATTTGATGGGTTGACCTCCACCGTCTATGAAAACATGGGACATTGTATGCACTTCATTACTCCCAACTTGGAAATCAGTGGCATGCATTTAATGTTACATAGGCTTTTATTTGACTTAATGATTATAATGTCTTCCAAAAGTAAATGAATTATGTCTCAAGGATTTGTTCTTAACACTTTAATGTGTTAAGCATTCATCACTTATAAAGAGGTGGGACATCATTTTACATTTAATGGTTCACGGCCATTAACTTGATTTAGTAACCATGATGGTTCTTAAAAGTAATTGATCGTTCTCATTCAACAAGCGTTATTGTTCTCGGTGCTAAATATTTGATGTTTAGTGTTAAGTAGAAAATGACTTCCTTTGTCCCCTTAATGCTTTCCCTAGTTGGTCATTTGAAACAAACAATAGGAATAGGATTGAGAAAGAATGAATTTTTTGCCTACCTTGTCTTTTCTTCCTCCAGGCTTGTCTACATCACCAACGGAATCAATAATCCAAGCACATATACGCATAAAATGAGCATATAAGAAGGAAAAATTGTGTGATATGTGTTTCATTCATCATCTATGGTATAGTGGCAATGAAGATTAGTAAACATCCATAATTCTCCATCAAGTTTTTGAGTGAAATGTAGTCTTCAACAAGTAGGAAGCATTGAAAAGGCTAGATACTACTGCCACATGCCTTCTATCAATTTTGTTGAAGGAAAGCCAATTCCCAACAAGTGTATCAATGACCCACTATTATGCCTTAATGGCATGGGAGGAGGCCATATATTTGGTCAATATTTTGGCCATACAAAGAGATTTTGAACTCAATTTGGTTCATGCCTTGAGGAAGACTATCAAATAATAAGATTAGATTTCTCTTAATGTATTGTCTTCCGAATAATTATAGGTAGTCCTCTAGTTTTTAAATATTGAAACTATCCGGTGTTCCCTTTCCCACTTCAAGAGTATAATGGTTATAATTGTAAAAAAACCTCTTCACCTTTCAAATATGTTGCTCATCTCTATTTTCCTAACATGGGTGCATTAGATTGATTTCACATCACAAAATTATAACGTCAACCAATTCCAAAATATATACCACCTCTTTCGTTTAACATTTACTTCCCTGATTTGGAAACATGGTAGTAATAATATCACTTTATAAAACTAATATATTTAAAGTAATTTACAAACTTTATATATTATAATATATATATAAATGTTTGAGTTACAGAAATAATTACATTTTATTATTTTTATATATATTATTTAGTTTCTAAAACATTCTCAATAATAAAAATTCAAAATTATTATAAAAAATATATTTATTACATTTTTCATATATGACATATTTAAAAAAAAAACCAAAATTTCAAATTTTAAAAATAAATTAAACATTTTTCCATAATTTATTTAAATAATTTATAATATTGTAGGCTTACATAATTATGGTTTATGTTTTTTTTCTCTCATATATATATAGATATAGATAATAACTTCAACATGTTACATATAGGTATTAAAATAATTCCTAGTGAAAGTCTAATGATTTTCTTCTCAACCACAAACATGTTACATATGGTAATTGAACCAATTCTTTTTGAGAGGATATCGATATTCCTCCCAATCATGTGAATTTTATATAGAGAGAGATTTTTTTTTTAAGATGGTAAAATCTATCATAACTTGGTTATCAATTGCTAAATATTCATGAATGTGGTTTGGCTCATCCCTGTTATTAAAAAAAAAAACCACACCACTAGAGATAACTCATTGGTGGTACTTAAGGAGTTATACTTTCAATTTTGTCCAATGTCTTTAGGTTTTAGGCTATTATTTTATTTCCTTACATTTGAGGAAGATGAACTCTTAGCTAAAACAATAAATTATCTCTAATAGAATTATGTGCTTTTTAATAGCATTAAACCTTTACATTCATAAGAGAAAATGATATTTCGAATTGCAATTTAATCTCTTTCCTCAAAATATTATATTTTATATTTCAATATCCCATTTAAAAAAGAATATATATCAAGAGAATTTGTAGACCTTCCACCTATCTTCTTCTACTTTTTTTCTACCATGGTGAAATAGTAACTCGTTGGAGTAATTTGTGAAAGGCTCAAGATCAAACCTTGTGGTTGTCACTAGAACACCAAGAGTATATCCCATAGCCCATAAACCAAGCATATCAAGAATTTATGGCATAGAAAGCACTAAGACTTCATTGAGGGTGGGGAAGCCTACTCCTTGAGCCTTATCACAATCGGTCAAAGATGTATCCCCATGGGATTTAAAACTGGGTGGAAGGGATAACATCCATTGTGCCAACCAATCAGTCATCCCATGACGAGACGATAGACCTACTTCCTATTACAGAGAAGACTTGGTCAAGTTAAAGGGACTATCCTTATACTTTTAAGCATAACGCAACCACCCATAAGCCATGCTAGGTGGGTTAAATGAGTTGAGCCTGGACAATGCCCCAATATTGGTCAAAGAAATGATTTCTAGTGTAGGATGTCTACCATTCTGGCTAGTCTAATGGTATATAAATATATTATATATATATATATATATATATAGAGAGAGAGAGAGAGAGAGAGAGAGAGAGAGAGAGCCCTCAAGACCATTTAACAAGAAGGATTAAAAACAATGCCACAATATACTCAATATGAACTCATCATGTCACTTTCAACCTAAGTAGAGAGGAATAATAATTTTTCCTCTCAGTTATTTTTCGTTTTAAAAAATAATTATAGAAATCACTACTTCATAAATATAAATTGAATTAGTTGCAGTCTAACCATTAGAAAATTTTTCCTTTTTCACTGAAAATCCATATATACATTTTTTTATGAGATTATGAATTATTTATTTAAAATGAGCTTTTGAATGTACAAAGGGATTCAATATCTTGAAAACCTCTTAAGCACTCAATTTCTATAGATTTTATAGTTTAAACTTAAGATTTCAAGGGATTAGATTTCAAGAAATACCTACCAGATTTAAAACAAAATTAATGGGAAAAATGTCGAGAAAAAAAAAAGATGTCTAATAGTTAGACTACACCATTCATATTATTTCTAGATACAACATTTATTGTTCCACTCTTTTTACTTACTAAATTAGGAATGATCATACATTTTAACAAATTATTCTAATGGAACAAGTTTTCCTTTATATTTCAATTATTTATTTATTAAAAAAAATTAATTGTTTATTT
>APFE030647031.1:26946-45652 GCA_000404065.3 Pinus taeda
TTTTATCATGGAATTTCTTAAGGTGTTGTCTATCGAGGCCATAGTTTCACCCAAACGACCATTTCTCATCGGAATCTGGCCTTTTTCTTCAAAAAATCTAAGTGGAGAGTGTTTGAATCATTTTTTTGATGGTGGAAATAAATTCTTCACAATAAAAAATCCCTATGACACCCAAAATCCTAAATCTTGATAGTTGTAACCTATATTTCCAAACATTTCTATCGAATTTGTCAAAATTATGCCTAAATTCCATTGTTTTCCGACCAAAAATGTGGCCTCCTTATACTACGTGGATTATTAATTTGTAAATAAAGTTTTTTACAATATCATATGCCAACACCATGGCTTATTAATACAACATGTCTAAAAAACCATAAATTACTTCTTATGACAATTGTTCATATGACATTTTTTAACTAATCAATTTAATTAAAAAGGAGAAAAGGGAATAGCTACTTGGGAGATAAATATTAACCTTTGATTTGTGTATACTACTATGAATATTTTAGAACATTCCTTGGAGATCAAATTTCTATCGTCCACCTAATTATTATTGATAATTAAATTAAAATTCTAGAAGTCCTATTCTAAAATAGATATTTCTATGGACTTAATAAAAAACATTACAAAAGAAAATTACAAAGCTTCATATATTTTATTTTATTTATTATTATTTTGCAATTTTCTTTCATTTGAATTGTTTGGATTTTTTTAATAAGAACTCCTAGATACTTTAATTATTAAAAAAAAATTGTTAATGATATCAATCAAAAACATTACAAAGCTTTGGAGTTGAAGTTTGTTGACAATACATAGTTGTTATGCTAATTGGGATGGGAAAAGGCCAACTAATAGATAGTCAAAACATTTTAAAAAAACTTGACTTTGTAAATCCTAAAGAAATACCCAAAAAGCTATAGAATTTTAAAAAACATCAATTAGGGGGAGAAGGAGAAACACCAAATTCCATTGTTATCCTGGCAGGTTCTAAGGAAAAGTCTTGGGTTGGTGCATTGAGCTAGCTTTTCTACCTTTGCTTGCCCTGATACTAGAATTGTTTGAATGAGAGGCTAGCTACAAAATTTTGAGACAATGAAGTGATGATGGAGCAAAGAGTGGCACATTTGACTTCCAATTTGCTAACATGTTACTATGGTGTCCATAACAATGCTTCTTTTCTATGAGATTGAGTGTTCACAGCCTTGAGGGATAAGGGAAAGAGACATGGTTGTCCTCTATATTAAAGTCTTGTTGGTGCATGAGGACCCATAATTAGTCACTGATATCCATTAAAGATCGTCGAGAGTGGCCACGTCTCAATAAAGTGAGGTTGGAATGAGGGTAGGCTAGGGTCCCCACCAAGTCCAATCCAAATCGAATATGTAGAAATTTTGAATAATATGACACTTATTCACAGAGATTATCCCGATTATACACTATTGCGGAATACATGCATAATACATAACCTCCTCTACGTTGATCATCAATTAAGGAGCATTTAGAAACATTCACATGCGCACAGTGAAACATCAATTATACACATTAACACAGTATATCATTGGGGAAAGCATCTCACTAAAAAACCCCAAACTATTTGTATATTATATTGATTGAGAACATGTAACAATACTCCTCACAAGTACTCAGTACTATCTCCACCTGTTACACACAAACTAGCTCAGATCTGAATCAATCGCTGGCTCAAATCTCCTCCGCTGCTTGCCTGCCTCCACTGCGCAATCCTGCATGAGAATAGTGATGAATAGTTGAACCATTCACGTGTTTCCCTTGTGTAACACTATGCAATCCTCATTGGCAACTCAATCCCATTGATTGTGCAAATCACATGCACAACTATAGTCACAACTGACAGCTGTCTTTCCCTTTCACTCACCTCTAACACTTATCTCCACAGAATTGTCCATGCACTAAGTTAACTGATGTATTCTTCAGTTGCTTTATGAGTTAATAATTAGTGAATTAATTAATAACTAATTCACACCACTCATCACTTAGTCTATTTGTTAGTTAGACTAAATACAACTAGTTCAACTAAGTCAAACTGAACACAACTCCATCAACTCCTCATTCAACTCCACTAAACTCAATCACTTGAGTTCTAACTGAATTCCTTCATGCAATAGCTCAAGTAACCCATAAGAAACACATATTTCCTTTTGGCAGTTGCATGTGCCACATCTGTAGCTCGAACTGAAGTGCTCCAAGAGGATAAGATAATGTTTATAGTCCAAATATTATTAAGAGCTAATAATATTCGACCGTTCTATTTTTAGCCTGGCAGTCTAAAAATAGACTCCGCCCATATGTCTAAAACTAGAAGTCCATCCATTTTTACCAACATGACCAATCATCCACAAATAGGATCCTGCAACTCATAGACCATGATCCATATGTCTAAAAATAGACTTTGCGCCAAAAATAGCCAACGAGCCCACTTAGTGAAGGCGACTTCTTTTCACTAAGCTCCATCATCTTGTTGCATTTTCAACAGATGTCAAGGTGGATGAACACTTTGAACCTATTGTAGCTACTACAACACACTCCAAAATTTTGGATTACACTCAATTTCGGAGCCTTCTTTGGTCGTGTACATTGATGTCGCAAACACCAGAGTTTATTTCATGAACTTTCTTGAAGTATTTTGTTCCCTTTTGCATGTGGAGTAAATTGTCGTCTTTTGGCATGTTTGGTTGTTGTGCAATGTGTAAAAGCCTATTCTGATGGTATCAAGGGTATATATTTGTGTATATGAGTTGTTCTAAATATGTAAACGTTTCTCCCACTCATTCACAAATTTCTCAGCACTGTCACATAAGTGTCGTCATGGTCGTCCCAAAGTCTATCTTAAGTGTCGTACTTGTTGTAATTTGTTATAAAGTTGTAGCATAGAGGGAAATTTTTTGTTCATGTGTTTGGATGATCTATGTTTTTGTGTCATAAAAATATTCTAAGCGTGTGATCATAGTCAAATTTTATCATTGTTCACATCAATCTCACTAATCCCACACTTAGCCATTTTCAGAAGAAAAAATCCCAACTGAGAAACCTAGCTTCATCGGGCCTCTCCCCTGAGTTACACACAATGCAATCTCAATCCTCTAGCTTTGATCTTATTTCTTGGCACTACACAATGTGCAATTCCTGCCTCTCAAGACTGCTACACTGCACATTTTTTGTGCCCAAGCCCCTGCCTTGACCTCTAGAATTGCGCAATCATGTCCCTAGCTCAACTTAAACTGCACACTTCACATCTTCAAGCCTCAAGCTCATCTCCTAGGCCCTTGAAATGTGCAGTTGTGCATTTTTCCAACCTTTTTTGACCCCCAGAACTGTGCAGTTATCTCTCCTAATGCCCATTCCCTCAGCCTGTTCCATGGCTCCCAAAACTGCGCAATCTTGTTCATCAGGCCTAACTAAATTGAATATACAGTTTATGTTATGTATTTAAATTTGAATATTTTTTGGAGATAGATCTCTTCAAGGAAAAAAATGTAGAATGTAGATGGTGTTCGTTGGAGGACTTTCTAACTGTAGGAAGCACTATGCTATGTATTTAAATATGAATATTGTTGTTCACTGGAATGAAACTATAGACTTTTGGTGTTGACATATTTATTCCAAAATTTGAGTAATTCTGCACTAATGTTAATTATGCATGGTTCTATTCATATAATCATGGTTCTATTCATATAATCAATTATCTCTTTATATGAAACAATAAGTTTTTATTATGTATATAGATAAATGTCTAGTAATTATTTGCTCACATATTTGTTAATATACATTGGTTTAACAGTCATTAAAATTTGAGAACTATTTCCATGCTATAGCGACTTATTCTTAATCATTTTCAGTCTATATCAATTATCCAAATAGAGTATGAATGGCACTAAATAATATCGATTATTAGAACTATTTTTGTAATTTGATATTCATTTTTTAATTTCATTTAACTATCCCAATTTTAAAACCCTTGAACCTGGTAATTTGCTTTCTATTTACCAAGTTAGGATTGTTTGATTTGTTTTTTGCATTATTAGCTAGGACTGCATTTAGATTTAGTTTTAATTTATTTTAAACAAAAGTCTCCTTGCATAGGAGAAATATTTCGCAGTGGCTTGGTTGAGCCCACATTTTGTTGGAAATATGTTATCATTGATGTCAAGACCTGGCAAAGGTGTCAAAGGATGTCATAGTATATCATGTTCCAAGGCACAAGAAGAAGAATCATGAGTAGTTTTTATGCACTTGACTTGCGAGAATAACAGAATGCCATAAATACGAAATAATATTTCCAGACACACAAAAATTTCACATGAATTGAGACGCGTTGCAAAGATATTTTATTATTCATAAGTAGATTACAATGTTCACTTCCATCTTCGATGGGGCAACCTCCAATAGAGAATAGCTCAATGATTCTTCCCTTCCTATCTACGACTATTTATAGCATTATGACATCGAAAACCCTAACTACTAGTGGTCCCTTGCATAATACGTGTTAACCACTTTATTTATTAACTATGGCCCATTTATAACTAATTGTGGTCCCTTTCTATAATGTGGATCAACCACTTACAATTATTATTAATGCAGATAACCGCTTGCAGGCTTTATTGACTCAACTAAATAATTATGACTCTGACTAGGCCCCTTGGGCTTATTACATAAATAAAGGGGTTAGGGTTGGTCCCTAACATGCCCTCCCCAATCAAATCCATGGAAACATTTGTCCATATAGAAGTAGGGAGTGGCAATGGTTGGAAGGTTCCCTGCTAACATGATCATTTCCCCTTTATTGCATTGGCATATCTCTCATTCATCTACAAAAGTAAGAATGTCATTATTCATGCCAGTCCAAAAGAAAGAACAATTTTCTCATGCATAAGTCTTCTGAAAGCCTAAATTTCCTGCGACCAGGGAATAGTGCAGCTCTTGCAAGATGCATGTTTTGAGGGTGGAGGTCGGGGATAGCACTACCAGATCCTTGTAGTGAAGAACCTCACCCTTCCAAGAGTAGTCCTCTAAGGAATTAGGATTTGCTCTTAATCGATTAATGAGATGGGACAGAGAGGGGTGGGAGAACCATTCATGACGGGCCTCTTCAATCCAATCTAGTATGGGTAGAGAAAAGGATAAAAGGGTTCCCTCATCCTCAAATTGGCGCAATAAGGAGTTGGCCACTACATTGTCACACCCCTTCCTATAAATTATCTCATAATCATATGCCAACATTTCTTCGAGCCATTTATTTTCTTGTGGTGATGATAGATGTTTCACAAGGTGGTTCATGAGGCTCTTAAAAGTGGATGGGGCATTACAGAGACCAAATGGCATGACCAGGAATTCATAATGGCCTTCATGAGCTCGGAACGTTGTCTTGGGAATGTCAACTTCCTTCATCCGTATTTGGTGATAGCTTGAGCAGAGGTCTAGCTTGGTAAAAAAATTGGTAGCATGCAATTCATCAAGCAGATCATCAACTACTGTGATAGGAAATTTGTCCTTGATGGTGATCTTGTTAAGGTCCCTAAAGTTTGGACACGTGTCATTCACCATATTTCTTTAGAACCATGACCACCAGTGATGAATAAAGAATGGTGTTGGGATGAATAACACCGGCTTCAAGGAGTTCCTTGATGATTTTTTCCGTTTCATTCTTTTGGGAAAAAGGATATCGATAGGGGCAGCCATTTGGCAGTTTGGTACCCAGGAGCTAACAAATGTTATGATCATGTTCACCCCTAGAGGTTGGAAGCTCCTTAGGTTTTTCAAAGAGCCACTAGTAGCGATCCAATACTTGTTTCATATTTGGATGAATGGGAGGAGTGGATTCAGTGGCTTGAATGGCATTAAATTGTGATATTATCCCATGATGGCCCTTTTTTTAAAAGCTTCTCCATTCGATGCAAGTTGATGATAGTAGGAGCACCTGCTTGGAGTTCCCGTAGTGTATGAGTGTGGTTGTTATGCTTAAATCTCATATATAACTCCTAGAAGTCCATTGTCATAAGGCCTAGTGTGCGGAGCTATTCAGCACCAAGGACAATGTCACAACTTCCCCATTCAATAGAAAACACGTGGGTTTTGACATGATAATCCCCCATTTGAAGTTTAATATTTTCATAGTAGCCTTCACATTTCATGGTCCCCCCATCAGTGATAAGGCCTTGGAAATTAGATATCGCCCTGACAAAACAATGAACTACTTGTGCTACTCTCTTATGGATAAATTTATGTGTGCTGCCACTATCAATCAACACTACTACTAGTCGATGTTTAATAAAACCTCAGATTTTGAGAGTCTGGGGAGAAGAAATGTCGGCCACGGCATGGAGTGAGATAACCAACTCATCTAGAGTAGATGGAGTATTAGTGTTTTGGTCTGTTAGGGGTTCCCCCTCTTCCTCCTTAGACAATTTAGTGGATGGAGCTTCATCGGATGAGTTGTTTTCAGTAGCATCAATTTCAAAGAATTTTGGTTCCTTGCAATTATGTCCCGAGGAGTATTTGTCATCACAATAGTAGCAAATTCCTTGTTTCCTTGTTTCGGCCATTTTTATCGGTGACACTTTTTAACCTTAAGTGTTTTGGTGGGGCCCATAGTCAGGGTGGCACGTGCTCATGCAACAGAATTTGGACAATTGGATTGGGCATTTAAAGTGACTTCTACCTCTAAGGTTTTATTGAATGCTTCCAATCAAATAGTTGGGTGATGCATTCTGACGTGGGCTTGGATAGCTTCCTTTAAGCCACTAATGAAGCATTCCAAGTAAAAGGCATCTCCTAGTCCTTCAATCCAAATGGCCAATTGTTCAAAGGTTGTAATATAGTCCCATACCATACTTGTTTGCCTGAGCTTAGTTAGACGACCTAGAAAATGTGATTCTGATCAAAGGAGGCACAAATGGCTTTCAAGAACATGTTCCAAGTTGGCCTCCCTAGATAGCATTTTTTATGCCATTGTTATCGCTCTTGGTTTTATTAAAGAGCTCCCACATGTAGTTTAGTTTCATCTTCCCAGATATTGTTAAGGCGGAAATATTGTTCCATTTGTGCCACCCATATCGTCGAGTTAGAGCCATCAAATTTGTACATGTCTGGCATGGGTGTCTAATGGCTTGGATATTGGTTACCTCCATGGAAATGAATGTGATGGCTTGATTCTCCTTCTACTTTGGAATCAACACTAAGTTCTTCCCTTATGGGTTTGCAAGACATCTTTAGGGAAGTCAATGCTTCTGTGATTTTTTCAATGGGTGCCTGGAAGTTATCGAGTATTTTATCGAAAGATTTGACTCTCTCTATTGCCTTCTCAGTAGCCATAACTTCAAACCTGGTACCATACATACACTATCCTTGGTCAAATTTGGAGCTTACTTAAGAGTAGTATGGTTGGAAAGAGGGAAAGCTTAGGAGTTTGGTGATGTGTGTCACTTGAAGCCACGTCTAGAAAAAATTGGGACCTCGTGAAAATTGGAGCCTTACAGGTGAATGGTAACACAGCGATCAGGGCATCGTCTTGAACCTTATGGGCTAGGCTCCTTCAAGCATCCCGAGATGGCCCCATGTTTTTCTTTTTTTTTACTCTGAAAGGAGTTTTACTCCCAACTGATCAATATTCCGGTGGCTGAAATCCAAAATGCTTGATATTGCCAAATATCCTGTGAAAATCAGGCCTGGATTATAGTAATCGAAACCCCAAAGTTTTGGCACATCAAAATATGTTGTGACAATATGATCTGAACTATGGCAGTCAAAACCCTCACTGCATAAAGAGTCTGATCTATTTTGTCAAAACCCGAACTGTTGAATCTAATATGTACTATGATGGAAGAATCCCAATTATTGGATCTGATCTGTATAATGGCAGTCGAACCCCAATTGTTTGATCTGATCTGGATGAAAAAGTAGGGGGTGATCTTCATATATTTGAGGGAACTATGGTCACAAAGGAGTGTCAGGTGCTACAGATCGTTATGTACACGGGGTCCAATAATAGTACTTGGCCCAAGCTTTTAGAACTAGAGGGGGTTTAAGAAAATTACAACAATAGTATTATGGTGCATTGGTGAAACAACACTGCAGAATATGAAGCACTTATCTTGGGCTTGCAAAGAGCCATTGACCTCAACATTACCATCTTGAAAGTAGTAGGTAACTCAAAAATTATGGTACAATAGGTATGCAATACCATACATTGTGTGTCACCTCATCTTAGAAGCTATCAACAAGAGATGTTGTGCTTCATGGAGAACGTTGATATGTTCAAAGATGCAGTAATCGATGAGGACAAGCATGAAAATGCATTTTAGGAAGCAGTTAGTGAAAGTAAAGGAAATATCATCCCAAAGGGTGTGGTATCATTGGAAAATTTGTATGACCTACAAAATCGCTTCCAGGGAACTATTAATGTTAAAGCCCACAATTACATGTTGTCACACAAGCAGATTAACTTGGGAACATAAAAAGATCTAAAGTACACCAATCTTGGTACTTGTTGTACACCACAAGAGTGGAAGCCTTTATCCGCTTATTCAAGCAGTATCGAGATTTGTTCATGTGGACATACGATGAACTTAAAACTTATGGCACACGAATCATCCAGCATGTGATACCAATAAAAGAAGGGGCCAAACCATTTCAACAAAAATTGAGAAAAGTACACCAATTCCTGAGCCTCTTATTCAGAAAGAATAAAGGAAACTGCTAGATGCCTAGATCATATACAGAGTGCGGCACTCAACTTGGGTGTCAAATTTGGTCCCACTAAGAAAGAAGTCTAGGGAAATTTGCTTGTGTGTCGATTTTTGAAATCTCAATCGCGCCTTGGACAAGGACAACTACCCCGTGTCATCCTTGGAACAAATATTGCAAACGATATCGGGGTCAAAAATGTTTTCTTTGCTAGACGGTTACTCAAGATACAACCAGGTTCTGGTTTCAGAGCCTAACAGACTGAAGACCACCTTCCGCATGATGTGCGGCACATTCATATTCAAGTGAATGTCATTTGGGTTAATCAATGTTGGTGCAACATTTCAATGTGATATGGACATTGCATTCCGTGGGCTAATTGGATAGAGTGTAGTGGTCTATCTTGATGACGTAATAGTATTTTCCAAACAAAGGTTAGACCACATACGCCACTTAAAGAAAATTTTCGAGTGATGTCACAAGTACGGCATGTGTTTAAATCCCAAGAAAAGTATCTTTGTAGTGTACGAGGGCAATTTCTTGGGCCATATTATTAACAAAAGTGGGATTAAGCTAGACCTAGACAGGGTCAAAGAAATTACACAGATTCCCTTCCTAGTGAACAAGAAGGGCATGTAGTCCTTCTTGGGGAAAATCAATTTCCTCCGCAAGTTCATCTTCTACTACGCTCAGACTGTTAAGCCAATATAGGAGATGGTGAAGAAGGATGCAATTTATAAATGGAATAAGAGGTAAAAGGATGCATTTTCCCGTATTAAATAGGTTTTCGCATAAGCACCTACATTTTACAGTCCAGACTTCAATAAAGTCTTTTTTTCTCTACACCTTTGCTTCTAACACTTCTCCCATCGTTGTACTCACTAAAAAGGATGATTTGAACAATGAGCAGCCTATTTCTTTCATAAGTGTGAGTCTATAAGAACCTAAAATTAACTACCATGTTGTGGATAAAAAATCTTATGTCGTATAAAAGGAATTAAAGCACTTTCAACCCTATATATTGAAAAGTCATTGCATCATATTTGTTCCACACACAGTAGTCAAATCATTGCTTATTCAACAAGAGTTAGGTGAAAGAAGAGCGAACTGGATGACTGGTTTGCAAGAATATGATTTAGAGATCAAGCCAGTTCATGTAATCAAGGGCCATGGTCTTTGTTGATTAGCAACAAAAGCAGTGAACACAAAGGAAGAAGAAGAAGATCTTTCATGATGGGAGCGAGAAATTCAGATGTACAACATCGAGCGAGCCTCCCCCACTACTAACACAAACTCTTGGTACATTGATGTGCACCAATATCTTGAGCACAACACTATGCCCTCCCACTTTTCCACACAGCAGAAGAGGGCACTCATACTTAAATCATTATCTTACTAGTTGTTGCATGGGATGTTTTTCAGAAAGCACCACAACGAAGTGCTACTCAGGTGTTTGGAATCACATGATTTAGAAAAGGTATTATGTGATATCCACGACGAACTAGCCGGGAGACACTTTGCAGGTAACAAAATAGCGCACAAGGTCATGCGTACCGACTTTTAATTGCCTACATTATTCAAAGATTCTCATTCTTATGCCCACAAGTGTACGGTATGTTAGAGGTGTGCCAGCAGAAACAAGAAGTCAGTCGCCCCGTTGCAGCCCCTTGCAGTAGAAGAACCTTTTAACAATGGGGCTTGGATATTATTGGATAAATACTTCTACATTAATCTAAGTAGCACCACTACATTCTTACTACCACATATTAATTCAAGAGGTGGAAAAAAGCAGTTCCTCTCAAACAGGTGAATGATTAGGAAGTCATTAGCTTTCTACAATAAAACATCATTTCCAAGTTCGACATTCCTACTTCACTTTTTTTAGACAATGCAACATACTTCTCATCACTAAGATTTTATGATTTTGCATTGTAAAATGGTATTATATTGAAGCATTCAGCTAATTATTATCTACAAGGGAATGGTCTTGTTGAATCCACAAATAAGAACCTAATCCACATTATCAAAAAGACCATATTCTTTGAGCAACGAAACTGGCACTCTACTTTGGTAAATGCCTTATGCACTAATCGATTCACTCTAAAGCCTTCCCTGAACACCTCCCCTTACTTCCTGGTATACGGAAAAGTAGCCATCCTCTCGCCCATACTTTCCTTCTCTCCAACTCTCACAAGAATCCCAAGGCAAGTCGTCTTTGTTAGTGTAGCATAGGATGGACACCCTTCGCAAGCTACAGAAAGAAAGGTTAAAAGCGAAAGAAAAAAATTCACTTAATCAGAGTCGTATCAATAGGTGGTTCAATAATAATTCTGCAGGGAAGAACAACTTTAGTGCGGGTGACTTAGTCTTGAAGTGGGATAAATCCCATGAGGGCAAAGGAAAACACACTAAGTTTCAGTCCCTGTGGATTGGACCATTCACAATACACGAAAGGCTTGGTCGAAACACTTATCGTCTTCAATCACTTGATGGTAAGATTTACTCTCTCCTTGTCAATGGCCAAGACTTAAAACATTACTTCCAATGAAGATCTAGGGTTGTGCCCTACACTGTGTACATAGTCTTTTATTTCTTGTTTGCTTGAGTTTTTTTTTTTTTGTCTTGTGAATAAGTGTTGTGCATGTACATGTTGTGGCTTATAAGTATGTGTGTGGCTGAACTCTAAAGATTCTTTTGACACTTCAACATTTGGATAAACTTTTTTCCATATTCCTTATGATGGTTATATATTTTGTCCAATAAAGTTCCAACGAAAAATACGATCTGTTCGTAAGGAGAGTTTTGGTCCAACCATGAACCCATGTCTATTCTGGAAACCTCATGCCTACACTTAGTCTTTATGTTTCGGTGTTTTCATGCTTATCCAATCAATATAAGTGAGAAGGGGGAAATCTAAACAACCAAACCTAAATCATAGGCCTCTATATGATTCTTTGAAGAAACAACCTCTTTTTCTCGCAATAATTCAGGATCCCTCTTCCTCCCCAAAATAAATAAGTGTCGATGCACAGTTCTTTTTAAAATAAATCATAAAGGTGAAAGAAGAGAAAGGCTTCCTGCATAGAAAGGTGAAGCAAGCAACTCTGTCAGGGAATTGTCCAGGATCGCTGGAAGCGGAGCAATGTTCATGTTCCTGTGTGACTCTGTTGGGGTACTGTCCAGGCCTGCTGGCAGCGGCACAACACTAGAGATGAAAAATTATACTATGAAAATCTTAAGCTCATGAACTACACTACCCGTCTCGACTCGAAACATTGTGATATCGTTGAATCTTATGTTGTGTTCAACTAAAAAGGCATAAAGGGGAATAGGTCTATTCATGGGGTAAGTGGGAATAATAAATTAATCTGCATGATGAATCAATACTCTCTGAAGAACTGAGGCCCTGCATAGAAGAAGTTAACCGAAATAAGGAAGTTTGAATTCAACCAGTGTGTCGCCAAGTGTTTTAGATGCTATAAAACCATCAAAAATTTTGTCTTACACTCAATTTTGGAGCCTTTCTTGGTCTTGTAAATTGATGTCACAAGCACCAAATCTTATTTCATGAACTTTCTTGAAGTTTTTTAATCCCTTTTGCATGTGAAGTAAACTGTCATCTTTTGGCATGTTTGGTTGTCACACATTATGTACAAGCCTATTCTGATGTTGTCGAGGGTCTATCTTTGTGTATATGAGTTGACATTCTAACTATGTAAACATCTGTCCCACTCATTCACAAAGTTTTGAGCATTGTCACACAAGTGTCGTCATGATTGTCCCAAAGTCTATCTTAAGTGTCACACTTGTCATAATTTGTCGTAAATTTTTCGCACGGAGGGAAATTATTTGTTGATTTGTTTAGACGATCTATGTTTCCATGTCATCAAAATATTCTAAGTGTGTGATCATAGTCAAATTTCATCATCATTCGCACAGATCCCACACTTACTCATTTTCACTAGAAGAAAAAAATTCTTGACCAAGCAACCTAGCTTCACCAAGCCTCTCCTGAGTTGCACACTACATAGTCTCAGTCCTCTAGTAGTGACCTTACTACTAGGCACTGTACAAAGCACATTTCCTTCCTCTCAAGGCTGTTGCATTGCACAGTTTCTATGTCCAAGCCTCGACCTTGACCTCCAGAATTGTGCAATCATGTCCCTAACCTGGCTTAAACTGCTTACTTCGCATCCTCAAGCCTAAAGTTAAACCCCTGAGCCCTTGAACTGTGCATCTAGGTAGTTTCCAACCTTCCTTGACCCCCAAAATTGCGCAATTAGCTCTCCCAGTGCCCATTCCCTCAGCATGTCCCACTAGCTGCAGAAACTACGTAGTCTTGTCCCTTAAAACTACCTAAACTATGCATTGTGCAGTCTCAGGGCTCAATCTTTTCGCCTGTCTGCTAGAACTACACACTACGCAGTCATTGATTCCCTCTCCCTAGACTGCCACTTGTTCTGAGCTCAGTCGGTGGATCAGAATGCATCATCATAGACTAGGGGGTTTTCAGATTGATGTCGCCTATTCATGAGTGAATTGTAGGAATAGGTACCCAATCATGTAATGGAAAGATGATGGAGGAGGAGAAGAAGGAGGGAAGCATGCTTAAAGACTCCCTTTTGCTGAACTTACAAGTTGATCGATCAAGAGAAAGTGAAGGGACATTATTTTGCAACCACTAGCCAATACTTGAGATCATTGAAGATTCCTTATCACCAAGCCATGCGGAGGTGAAAAAGAAAGCATCTTCAAGAAGACATCGAACACTTAGCAGAAACAGTGGCTTGACATTTCCACGTCATCAAGCAGCCCATGTCAGCAGTGGCATGTCATGAGTGGTCATATGCCACATCACCCTTGTGGGTCATGTATATTGTATTCAAAATGTATTGTAAAGTGGAAGTACAAAGGACACACATGGAATGTAAGAGTCATGTAAGTTGAAAAATCATAGGAAGTCAAACAGTGATGAGGGTATTCAAAGAGTCACCCTTGGTTATATATACTCCCTCATTGTATGAGAAAAATACTTTTCACCTTGGCTCCTCCCAAAAGGCATTAGAGAGACAGATCAGTTCTTTGAGGAGCAAGGGGTGGCTCCAATGTTGCACTACTGGAGCTAGTGATGTACATTGTAAACATGTATCTTGGAACGTTCACTTAATAACAGAAGCCTTCAAGGCCAGCACATTCTTCATGCATGGATTATGAATGTTTGTAAAACTATTCTGCAGATGTTCGTATTTCGTGTTTTCTTTCACATGTGCTAAGATAGTTGAACTATTTTTGTTGTTTTAGTACTTATCTGAGAATGTGTTGTAATGGTTGTCATTGTTGTCCCATCCTTGTGGACTATTCTGCAGGATATTAGACAAATATTTCTTCATTTGTTGGTTGTAACGATTGTTTCATCCTCTGTGTACTATTATGTTGGATGTTAGATAGATCCTTCATGTTCATGTGTGTCTCTTCTTGGGTGGTACTACTACCTCTCACTTAGAGGCTCGCGTTTCACCCCTCTTCGCAATAGAAGAACCTTGACACATTTACAACTGAACACTCACCAGGCACACCTTTTTTTCTTTTTAAAGACACCATTGCATCCCTCTCTCCTGTTGACAGTTAGAGCCAAGGCAAATCTTTAAGGATTTGGTAACTAGGCCTTTATACCATATGGGACTCCTACACCAAATAGTGTTAGATCTAGTTGGCACTTCGTATCAGGGAGACACCCTGAATCTTCATGGGTCCAACGGCGTCAACTAAACCTAAAGACAAGCACCCAGTGAATACCAGAGCTAAGGAACTAGTCAACAATGATGAGGAGCCACTTGCAGAAGAAGAAGATGTTGAAGAACCATCTAGTTCTCAAGCCAAAGATCCTTCAAGGTATGTACAAAAACACCACCAATCTAATCAGATTTGCTAGAGAATTAAATTTTGGTGTGTATGCAAGGAAGTTGCTTAATCCCAATGTGCAAGAACATGTAGCCCTTTTATCCATGGAGGAACCAAAGGATGTCGTACAATCCAGTCAAGATCAACATTGGTTAAAAGCAATGCATGAAGAATTGAACCAAATAGATAAAATTAGACATGGGAACTTGTTCCAAGACCTGCTAACAAGAATTTCATTAGCACGAAGTGGATTTTAAGGAACAAATTGAATGATCTTGGAGAAGTGGTAAGGAACAAAGCCAGATTGGTATGCAAAGGATATTCTCAAGTAGAAGACCTAGACTTTGCTGAAACTTTTGCTCTTGGTGCTATATTATAGGCTATAAGAATGTTTCTGGAATTTTCCTGTTTCAAGAAATTCAAAATTATCAGATGGATGTAAAATCTGCATTTCTCAATGGAGACTTACAAGAAGAAGTTTACATAGAGCAAACAAAATGTTGTTAGGTGACATAGAAACCAAATAATGTTTTCAAGTTTTAGAAAGCCTTGTATGGTATCAAACAAGCCCCTCAATCTTGACATTCCTACCTAGGAAACTATGTGCTCAAGTATGGATCAAAAGAGGTGCAAATGACAACAATTTATATGTCAAAGCAAAGGATGGAAAACTCATAGTGGTGGTTGTGTATGTTGATGACATTATTTTTTCCAATGATTTAAATTTTCTAACCAATCAATTTGCAACTAATATGAAGGCCAAGTTCGAGATGTCAATGCTTGGAGAGATTTCGCATTTCCCTAGATTATGGATTGCGCGGAACCCCAAAGGGATTTTCATTTCACAAAGTAAGCATATCAAAGAAGTATTGAAGAAATTTTTCATGGGAGAATGCTCTTTAGTGAGCACACCCATGGTGAAAAGTTGAAAAATTAGAAAGTTGAATGAATCTCTTAAAGTGGACCAAACTTTATATAGATCCATAATTGGCAGCCTCTTATATTTGACAACTTGAAGACCAAAAATCATGCAAGTCATTGGTATTGTTCGAAGATTCAAAGCAACCACCAAACAAATTAATCTACTAGCAGCTAATAGGATTCTAAGATATCTCAGAGCAATAGTGGATTATGTACTATGGTATCGTAGAGGTAAAAAAATTTCATTAATTGTTTATACCGATGTTGATTGGGCAGGTGATGTAGATGATCGAAAGAGCACAAGTGGCGGTGCTTTCTTTCTTGGAAAATGCCTAGTTTCATGGTTGAGAAAGAAGCAAGGTTCCATTTCCTTATCTACAGTTGAAGCAGAGTATATTGCAGCAGCTTCTTTTTGCATTGAACTATTGCAGATGAAGCAGACCTTGCAAGATATACAAGTGTGTTATGATCAACCTATCCTATTATTTGTGATAACACAAGTGCAATACAAATGTCCGATAATATTGTTTTTCACTCCGATACAAAAGCATATTCTACTCAAGTATCATTTCTTGAGAGAGAAAGTTTCCAACCAAATTGTAAAGATGGAGTATGTCACTACAAAAGAGAAAGTTGCTAACATTTTCACCAAGCCACTTCCTAGAGAATAGTTTGAGTATTTGAGGCAAATATTAGGAGTTGTTCCTCTTTCCTCCCTTCATTAGCTCTCCCTTAAAGAGGAAGAAAGGAAACTACTATGTATTCAGCATATCAAGAAAACATTGATAGGTCCATAGGTTCATCATGACAGAGGAAGATTGTTGAAAGGGGGAGTATGGCGATAGGGGAGCATGTCGGTGTGTTTTCCACTGATGTCAAATGGGGAGAGGTACATGGTGATAAAACAAAGGAAGGAAAAATATACGTATGCAGGATAGGTACTTAGGACAGGTACTTAGTGATCTAGCAATAACAAGTAAGAAAAGCAACAACATAAGCAGCTAAGGATAAGGTAAGTACATCCCAGGGGATGCAACATTTAAAGGACACAAGGATATTTGACATGTCTCGATGTTTTGTTTAATCATGGTGTTGCTATAAATTTCAAAGGGGGGGAATGTTGGAAATATGTTGTCATTGATGTCAAACGTTGGCAAAGGTTTCAAAGGATGCCTTAGTAGATCATGTTCAAGGGCACAAGAAGAAGAATCATGAGTAACATGGATGAGAATGGTGTAGAGGCTTTGGAGACATTTATAGAGCAACAACTTATCTCAAATGTAGATGAAACTCACTTGAATGGAAAGATATTGGAAAAATATTTCCAATGGTATGAGGAAGCCTAAAAATTGCCTTTGAGTTTGAAATATAGAGCCAGTCAAAGTTGCAGGACCCTAATTTAAAGTTAGAAAAGCTAAAGAGGTTGCAAACCCATTTTGTAGCATGTCTTCGTTTGGAGAAATGGCCAAACCTGGTAGCAACAATGGTGGGACTACTATCTAGTGGACCAATTTGACTTTGTGTGACAGCAACACAGTGGGAAAGTTTTTATTGGTCACAGGAGGAGCTCACAATACAGCCTAGCCCAGTGGAGGAAGCCCAATGGTAGTTTCCCGACGAAAACTTTAAGAACCCATTAAGGTTTGAGTAGGATGACATATAGCAGGCAAAGGTGTCTTGTAACAGTGCAGTTGATTGGTGGAGAATCGAGCGGGAGGCCCCTGCATTGAAAGCAAAGCCTGCAAAGGCTTCCTCGCAAAGGTGACCCCGAAGGATTTCAAAGCAGTGTTGCAAAAGAGAGTTGGCCCGGAGGAAAGTCATTCAGAATAAAGAAATAATCCAAGCCCTTTGAAATCTTTTATAAAGGGAAGTGTCAGTCTTTCCAGCCTTCCTCCAGTGATCAAATATGCTCTTACAAAGTGATTTTGAAGTGTCAAGGTCAAATTTTGTCATTCAGGATCTTCAGCAAAATTTGGTCACAGGCTTAGGTCTGGGATTTGCTTCCTACTCTTTCAAAGTTGCCCAAATGCCAATCTATGTCACTATTCAGCGAGTATATCACATTCATAGGGTTTCATTATCATCTAGTGTCTATGAGTCTTTTAAACCTTGTTCATGCTTCATTGCGCCTAGGTAAGGCATTTCCTCTCCCTAGGATTGAAGGCAATTCTCTGGCGGTCAAATCATCGGCAAAACTTGGTTCCTGATGTTCATACACCTTCCCCTATCCTTAAAGTACCTTATAAAACACTTCCCATCCCTTAGATCCGCCAAATTCCTCATTTTTCCACAAACCCTAGTTTCTAGCTACAACTTGGCAATTTTTTAGGTTGGGCCTGTGTTTTGCCCTTTTGGATCCCTTCCCCTCACTCAATCTCTGAGATTCCACTTTCCCCTGCTTCCTAACATCCCTCCCCACTCCCAAAAATTTTCCCAAGAATTTAGAAGCCCCCTATCCCCTTCATCTCACTTTATTTCGACAGAATTCCTTGTTTCACACATCGGGACAAGTCGCACTCAAATGATGCTTCAGAGCAATCAAAGATGAATTTTTGGAAACTGAGAGAGGTTTTTGTCCACAACATGCCAAATAAGAAAAAAATAATTCACTTTTTACACAGGTGTCATGGTTCGAGATAAATGTCAAGAATACCGTTGCCTCAGGAGAATCAAAGACACCTCTGAAGTGACCTTGGGAAAATCAAGTTTTCTCCTAGCTTGGTTGGCCAAATGATTTTATTGATGGGTGAAATGATAACTAAACAAAGAGATATTTCGAATGAGCTATCATGAGCTCAATTTGGGGTTGAGGAAGGCATTCAAAAGTTGACTGCAACAACACTCTTCTTTCAGGCAGCCTCATTTGGTACTTTTTGACTAGTCTTGGGAGATTTAATTTTTGACAGGTCAAATCAACTCCAAATTGAGAAATTCCAATTGGGTTGGAAAGTAGACTGAAATAACTTTCCAACGAGCTATCCTGTGCCTGATTCCAACACTGGGAAGGCTTCCAAAATCCTCCTGCAAAAGGGGCGCGACCACTCAGAGCAGGGGCGCAACCACTCAAGCTGTCTTCTACAGAACCACTCCAAATTGACTAAATTGCCCTCTTGCTTGCTAAATTGATCGAGGTAGGGTCTTCTAGTGCATTTGAATGCTTGAAACA
>APFE030647031.1:57439-92736 GCA_000404065.3 Pinus taeda
TATCAGTGTTACCTTATTGGTCTTCTCATCTATTGGAGATTTTACAAGATAGACCGGAGAGAGCCTTCTCCTGCCCCATAGGGCTAGCTACGAGGCTAAATGGTTTGATGTTGCCTTGAGGTTTGCCTTTTTAAGCCTGAGGTGAAATTTCAAGCGCTAACAGAAAGCATCCATATAAATTTCAAGACTTTCATGAATTAGATCAACAAATATGGCCAGAAATGCTCTTTGGAATGTGGTTGGTGCATTACACAGGCCAAATGATAATACCTCATAGGCATGTGTTCCCCAAGGACATGTGAAAGTAGTTTTGTCCCGATCCTCTACAGCTATCTATATTTGATTATAGCCACTAAATACATCTAGAAAAGCAAAACATTTCTTTCTTGCCATGGTATCTAGGACTTGATCTATGAATTGCAACGGAAAGCAATCTTTCAAGGTCTCTTTATTCAATTATTTTTAATCTACACATATTCACCATTTTCCATTTTTCTTAGGCACTGCAACTAAGGGAGAAACCCATTGGCTATCAAAGATAGGGTAGATAGAATCTACCTTTAGTAATTTCTGAAGTTTGTCTTTTACTATCTCTTTCAGTGTTGGATTCATCCATCCCTAAGGCTGCCTTATAGGTCTAACGTTTTCTTCCCAATAGACATGATGAATACATATACTAGGGTCAATACCTTGCATATCCATGTAATCCCGAGCAAATGCTTTGGAATACTTCTTTAGCACTTGAATTAATTGATCTTCTTTCGATACTTCTAGTGTGGAAGTGATGTTTACAACTTTTCTTAGTACATGTTCAACAATTTTAGAGTTTGAATTTACCATTGAATTTATAAGAACAAATTGTTGAAATGAAGATTGTAAAGAATTCATCATGCAATTTTCTTGAAAATTTTATTCTAAAAGATTATTTATTGTAGCATATTGAATTGTTCTTAAATGTTCTGCAATATCAAGATTAAAAATGAAGTAACCTAATATATTTTCATTTGATGCATCCCCAAAAGCAATAGCTTGATTAATGGTGAATGTTGGTTCAATAATTTCTTCTTCTAAATATGTTTCTTCAAGCCATGACAATTGTTGTAATTCATTCAAAGTTTTAACAGGGGAATATAATGTTATTTTCTTACTCTCATTTCCTCTATAGATCGTCATTTTTCTTGATCTACAGTTGATGAATGCATCAATTGTAGCTAGCCATGGTCTTCTAATGATAAGGGGATGTCCACACAAATTTGATTTGGGTTGTAGAACTAAAAAGCCTACTAGATATTCCCATGAATCCAAGGAGACTATTAAATCCTCTATTACACCTTACGACCTAATCCTTGATCTATCAACTAATTCAATTATTGTAGGTGTTGGTAGAAGATTGTGTGGATTTAAACTTTTCATTGCATCCATTGGCATTCCATTGATTTTTGCGCCTAAATCAATTCAAGTGTTTGTAATTAATAACTTGTCAATTGTAATTATAACCATAGGAATTCCTAGATCTACATATTTTTCAGTTTCAAATGACTTTGACATTAGGCTAGCTAAATGACCAATGACATGTATTGTAGTTGCATCTTTATTCATTTTCTTATATTTGAAACAAGAACCCTTGATTGTTTTAGCATAAATTGGAATTTCTTGAATAGATTGCACAAATAAATTCTTTAATCCATCTAAGAAATCATGCTTAATAGGAACTGTGATTTTTCTATAATTAACCTCTCTGGAAAAGGACATACATTAGTACTTACAAAGGATTCTATTAAGATTCTATGTTTTTAGTTATTTTTGTGATTGTTGTTGTGCGAGTTTTTCATAGAATTTCCTCAATTTCTTCTTGTTCTTCAATAATTACAGGAAGTTCCTTTAGCAATACCTTTCCTAATCTTAAGTGGATATTATTAATACAAGCAATTGCATACATGGGAAGTGCTTCTTCTGAATTATATATAGGTTTATACACATTTACATTAGGATTTTCCATTATCTAGGCTAGTAATTGAGTAGGTCTAGGCTATGGTTCATTAGAGGGCAGTTGAAGCTACTGAGTTTGGGTTATTTGTCGTACTGGAAGTTGTTTCTAAACATTTTGAGATGGTAGAATTGTTGAAAAGGTGGTTGTTATTAGAATATTGGTTGGAAATATGGTGGATAACGTTGTTGAAAAGGTTGTTGGTAAGGTTGTTGATGTGGCTATTTGTATGGAGGTTGGTTTCCATAAGCTTGTCCTCACCAACCTTGTTAATAAGGTTGGTTTGGAGGTTGCTAATGTGACGAAGCCTGCCATGGCATAAGAGAAGTATATGTATTTTGAATAGGATTTTGATAGTATGGAAAT
The DNA here is from genome assembly GCA_000404065.3 of Pinus taeda. Classification (NCBI taxonomy): domain Eukaryota; kingdom Viridiplantae; phylum Streptophyta; class Pinopsida; order Pinales; family Pinaceae; genus Pinus; species Pinus taeda. Next base: position 59,793 of record APFE030647031.1, read on the forward strand.
TGTGGATTTGAAATTGAAGACAAACCTAACAGTTGGGCTGCCAAGGTCTTCATGGAGGTGCAACATAATAAAGAAATTATGTTGCTTCACCTTCCTTATTATTCATTTCCTTTAGTTCCAATATTGTTGGGCAATTCTCCGTCGAGTGACTTTTTTCACAAATTCCACAAACATCAATACTATCCAAAGGAAATTCATGAAAGGGATGTTTCTTTCCGCACTTTGGAAAAAATACAGACAACACCTCATTTTGTTTTTCATGTCCATTTATAGCTTTTAATGTATCAATTTGAGAACTAGGATTACTTAGAATATCAGTCTTAAAATTTTGTAATAAATTGCCAAGTTAATCTCTAGTGACTTCTCCATAAATTAATTTAGTTAGTTTTGAAAGTGCATCTCGTTGTCACTTATCAGATTTTCATATAAATTCAAGACTTAAATCACTTAGCTTAGTTTTTTGCAAAATATATGTAAATATTTCTAAGTAATCTTCCAAGAATTCATCTTCCCATTGACACATTTTGAAAGTATCTTCTTTAACACTCCAGGATTGACAATAAGGTTGACATTTCTTCCAAAATGTTTTTCTCATATCATCCTAATACATTATTGTTGTCTCTCCTAATCCCATGAACCTTTTTAATGCATATTCTTTTAAAGTAGTCGAAAATAGACGAAGTTTTTAAGCGTTATGTGTATACCCATATGTACGACATAAAATATCAAATTCAACAAGAAAGCATCAGGGCCTTAAGTAGGCATACCATAGAATATTGGAAGAATAAAAGGAGCAATGTTTTTTAGTTTTACTTCAGTTCCCAAAAATGTTTATGCATCTAAAATAGGAAACCCGAAAGTAATTTCTTCCTCTTGATCTTCTCTTTAAACTCAAGGTCTTCTCCCTCCTATAATTGATCATCTTCCTTCGTCATGTTCTACTTTGGCTTTTATTTCTACTTCAATTCTTACCCATTATGCCCTTCTCTTTCTTTCTGCTTTGGGTACTTGTCATCCATGTTCTTTCCTTTTTTCACTTCCTTTTATTTTTGTTTTCATTTTCTCTCTCTCATTTTTCCTTCAAACAAACTTGAAATTCAATCTAATCAAATCTCCTCCTACTAGTTCATAGTTAATTCATTTGTTTAAGGTTTTTCATGCTTGTCGAGGGATTGGTTCCTTTAAGTTTTCTCTCTTTAAATTCTATTTCTTATAGATATTGGTTTCAGGAAATATTTTTTATATTTCTACTTGAGGTGTTTCCTTGTTGTATTTTTTTTCTTTGGTTTGGCGAGATTTTGTGTTGATAGCTTGTCTTTACTTACAGTGTGATCTTTTCCTTCAATTTTTGTTATTTGTTCCTAGGTTATTTGTCCAAAATTTTTTTTGTAACTTTAGTTACTTCTTTTTTGAGTTTTTTATGTTCCACTTACATTAGGCGTTGGTCGGTGATTGGGGGGTGGGGGGGGGGGGGGGGGGGGGGGGGGGCGGTTTGGGTGTTGATAGCCCTGTCTTTCTCAAGTTGTTATTTTTTCCTTCAAATACTTTTTGTTTATTTGTTCATAGTTATTTTTTCCAAATTGTTGTAACTTTTTTCCTTCTTTTGAGTTTTTATGTTACCAACTACATTAAGGGTTGGCGTAGTTGGGGGTGGGGGGGGGGGTGGGGGAGGGGGGCGGGGGAGTTGCCTAACCTAGCTAACTTTTTCATATCTAAGTTTATGCATAAATGAACATATTTAATTCTAATCAATTAAGCAAATATAAACACGCTTTGGGCTTGTGGATACCCAACTAAAGCAAATGTGCAAGTTATTACCTCGTGTCTTATTGCCTCCACTCCAAATCTTGAATGTTTATATTTGTAGCAAAATACAAACTTCCAAGAAAGCTATATGTATAATTAACTCAAAATATGCTTCTCGGTCAAGGACGTCAAAAATGTTAGTCTAAGAGATATAAACTAGAACATATTTTTTATATCAATCTAGTGTTTGTAAACTTTGAATCACACTACAATATGTAATGATTTAAGTTAGATTGGTTGTCACTTTTAAGCCAAAACTATGAACTAAGTTAAGGAAGCATGAAACAAAACTTTTAATTTAATCATACAAAATTGGAATAGAAATCACACTAACTTGACTTAAGAACGCTTTAGACTAGGAATATACTGAGATTTCTCACACAAATCCAATTTTTATATGTAATCATGTTCAAAATATCAAGATTTCACTCAAATGTTGGGAAATGAATATGGTCAAAGTGATTTTTAATCGAAAATGTTGATTAATACACTAGCCATTTTCTTTCCAATGGAGGCAAGTGGACACTCTGGGAATCTTTTAGTCAATCTGATAATTTTTGACCCAATATTAGTTAAGGGGTTGAGAATGCACTACGACCTTCCCCATCTATGAGAGTGAAGATAGGTGGTCACTCATAGTCTTCTACTCATCCCGTTTAGTTAGTATGTTTTCAAAGCATCGATCTATCCTAAGAAAGTAGTAGATAAAAGTAGCAAACTATGGTGTTTGATAAATTCAAGGCTAAATGGAAAAAAAATTCAAGAGGTTGGGGCCTTCTTCACCTAGCAAGTTTGTCAATGGCACGTCTACTATCTTGGTTACTTTTCCAATCTAATTGATCCTTCAAACAATAGCTAATCTATGATAAATAAGACTTGTAAACACACTTAAACTTGTAGCAAAAGATGTATTATATTAATGTAATAATGAATGAGTATGGATGTTATGCAATATAGTGATATGTGGCATATAATGTCTAGTTAACTTATACTAAGAATCAATTGATATAACTACACTAAAACAACACTAAAAGCTTTAGAAAATAGGTAATACAGCCATAAATTAATCAATAAACACTTATAAACAAAGGTTTCAAAACTAGCTTTAAAGCCTATCTACACAATGACCAAGAAACTAGTTTCATAACCAGTTTTAAATCTTAATGTACAAGATGTTATTAGAGCATATAAACATAGATAATGTGATAATAAACAATATGAAAAAAGAAAATATTTACCAGGTTAACACAAAACAATGAAAAAGTCTACTAGCTTGAGTGGTGGGGGCCCTTCCATTGCTCAACAAGTACACTTAACATAAAATAAGATGTTGAAACTTCAAAAGCACTCCATAAATTGATCAAACTGACTAATAATATGTTTGCAATCCAAATCCAAGCTCTCAAGTCAAAATTTGAGTTCTCAAAATAATAGCATGCTTTGGCAAGCTAAGTTTTCTTGCCTTTATAGGCATAAATTCAACAACATACCCAAATATTTTGTTCTAAATTAATAACAGTCTATTCTAGGGAGGAGATCTAATCCAATTGACCTTGTTGGGAACTCAAACCATGGCTCTAATCTCTAAAATCTGATTTGGGAAAATTTAGCAATTATTGTTGTGTTTTAGCTTCCAGAGTGCTCGCGTTGACCATGTGTTAACTAGGGGTCTCTGGGTCATTTTGAGACAAGTGAGTCTAAATAAAATCTAGAACATGGGTTGTGATCGTGAGTCTGTTTGTTAATATCAAGTATTATCATACAACAACAAGAGGAAGTTAGTTTAGGCTTTATATTAGTTTAAGTTAGTTTAGGTTGGATTTAAATTGAGGCAACTAAGCACATAACCAGTTAAAATCACCACACCAAACAGAAAAGGGTTTGATTGGTAACTGACTTGGTAATTTCCTTAATGTTGGACATGGTCAATTTCAGTTATCAACAAATGGCTAGTTAACTTATATTAAGAATCAGTTGATATAGCTACACTAAAACAACAATAAAAGTTTTAGAATATAGGTAACACAACCATAAAATAATCAGTAAAGAACACTTATAAATAGAGGTTTCAAAACTAGCTTTAAATCCCATCTACACAATGACCAAGCAACTAGTTTCATAACCAGTTTTAAATCTTAATGTACAAGATGCAATTAGAGCATATAAACATGAAATATGTGATAATATCCAACAAGAAAAAGAAAATATTTACCATGTAAACGCACAATAATGAAAGAGTGTATTGGCTTGAGTGGTGGGGGGCTTTCCACTGCTCAGCGAGTACACTTAAACTTAAAATCAGATGTTGAAACTTTAAAATCACTCCATAAACTGATCAAAATGACTAATAGCAAGTCTGCAATCCAAAGCCAATATCTCAAATTGAAATATGAGTTCTAAAAATAATAGCATGCTTTGGCAAGCTAAGTTTTCTTTCCTTTATAGGAAAAAATGCAATAACACACCCAAAAATCTTATTCTGAATTAGTTACAGCTTGTTCTAGGGACAAGGTCTAATCCAACTGACCTTCCTGGGCACTCAAATCATGGATCTAATCTCTAAAACTTAGCTTTGGGAGAATTTAACAATTCTTGTTGCGTTTTAGCTACTAGAGTGCGCATGTTGACCATGCATTGACCGTTATCTTAGATCTATTTTGGGACAAGCAAGTAGGAAACTCACCATCTTGCAATACTCATGATCAAAACCAATGTTATAGATTTTACCTGAACTATCTGCTAATATAACAACAAAGCATGATCTATGAAATCTACTAAAATCTGCAATTTCCTTTTACAATGCAATTAATTAAATGAAAATTAAAAAATCAATAGAAATAGCTTGGTAAGTAGTAATATAGGGAAAATATCATTGTAAATTATTGGAAACAATACTGGTTGGGGGGGGGGTGTGGGGGTTGTGAATCAGTATTTACAATTCAATAATCTTTCTTTTCCCAATCATATTTATATACGCTACTTCAGTGAAGTGAACTTATGTGTGCATGCTACTCTGATTAAAGAAACCAGCATATACCCAGAGAATTTATGATTTAGTTAGTTTCTCATGTGTTGATCTTTAATCAGTGCATCAGTATCTTATTATACAGTAACTATGTGCAGTAATAACAGAATAAACCAGTACACATAAGCAACACACATGAACACCAATATTTAAGGCAGAAACCCAATGCAAGAGAAAAACCACCTGTTGTTGTCGTCTTTGTCTCCTTAATATAAAGAAAATCGGTTTATAATCTTGTATTGGTGCAGACTCATACCAGTACGCATGCACCCACCTGCAAAAGGCTACAACCTTCTCTCGTTTTCCAGCTTCTACTGGAAGGGAGCTACAACCCCTAGCTCTTGTACTAGCCGATATGTTTACTAGTACGTAGGCGCCAGCCTACAGAAGGCTACGACCTTCTCTCTTCCTACAGGGACTATGTTTCATTAATTTTCAGACTGGATGCTCCTGGTACACAACAACACAATATGAAGGCCTCATTTCATCAAATTTTCACACTAGACCCATCAAAAACTTTGAAGCTCAAACTCTATAATAATAATTGCATCAACTAACAACCGCTCAATCTCAACAATTAGATCATTGTCACCAAGACACTATGTTGAACCCAGAAACCTACATCATCATTCAAAATCAGCTGCAACCTCAATAATCATACATCATAATGTATATGCTACTTTAATGAAACCAACCTGCATGTATATGCTACTTCCTGTAACAAAACCTATGTATACCTCCAAACTACTGAATCATACAAACTTTTGAATCAAATCTGTACCAACCAATAATATTCTGAACATCTATTGTCAATTTACAGAGATCCAGACAGTCAACAGCAAAGATAACCCTTCTCACTTCATCAATCAATCAATCAGATACAAACTCCTTATGCATTCAGTTTTATTTTCAAATCTAAGAAGACTTCATTTGACAGACAACAGTAAAACAACAGCACTAATCAGATAGATCAGTCATTTATGAACAACAGGCTTTTCTTTTGCATATGCTACTTGGAAGAGTCGAACTTGCGTGTATACGCACCTTTACCAAAGCGAACTAGCGTATAGATCTGCAAATAGTAACTTACAACTTTGTTGTTATTCCAGACTTCAGACATACCTAGATCATGACATTTAAAGAATAAAACATGCGTAAGCAATCAGATCTAGCCCAACCAATATCATATCATACAATGATAAGTCATTTCAGGTCTCATGATCTTGATCCAACATTGTATCCAAGGTGCACAAAATATTTCAGATCATATCATAACATAGCCCTTGTAACATAAAATATACTTCAGAGAAAAATACTCCTAAGAAACCCTTTCACTTGCACACTTGGTCCTTTGATCTTCTCCTCCTTAGATAGTTTTTGGCCTTCCTCAATACCTCAGACCAATACAATACTTAGAGCCTGTGATATTCTTGAACGGGGATCAAATAACCATTACTCCGCTCAATATTGTGGACTAATGCCATTAACCCTTGTTATTCTTTAATCCTAAATTTCCTTGATTTTCCAACCCATACGCGCTTTCGTCTTGTGAAAGTGCGTGCATACGTATACACCCTTTTTGTTCTACGAATCAGCATGTATATGCTGCTTGGACAAGGTGAACCTGCGTATACAACTTAAACTGACTTAAAACACCCTTTTTCTTCAACTTCTTGATTATAATTTGTAGTCCTTTCTTTTAACTTCATGTTCTTTTGTACCATTGCCCGTTACCTCTTAATTTACTTGTTACACCGTGAGTTTCCTTTTATCAAATCTGAGCTGACCTGTGAGTGAGTTTCCATCAAGGACAACACCTGTACCATAATGCCAACAATCTCCCCCTTTGGACTTGATGGCAACCATATTGGTGTTGATTACTGCAAGTTGTAGAAACTGTTAGAGATATCAAGCAACACCAAAATACTCTCCTCCTTTGACATCAAGGGAAAAAGGCAAACCAAGATACTCTCCCTTTGAGATACACTATGTTTTCCATGCTCCCCCTGAGTACATGCAGAGTCTACAGAAATATTTTTCAAAATAATAACATGACTCTATAACTCAACTATATGAGTATGATCTTCCTATCACCAATGACTCATACATACATCAATCACCCAACCAAGTGAGGATACACCAAATTTGACTCAACCACACAACAAGTGGGGATATACCAATTGTTTATACATGGCTGAAATATAACAATTATTACATATCCTTCCCATGCATACTGGGGAAACAAATTACATCATATGTCCAATAGGACTCATTTGAAAATACATTGTGACAGAAGGTGACATATTACACCCTAAATCTTTACATGACCTATGCAACAATGAATATCTGAAACCATTGCTAAAATCAGCAACCATAATGCCAACAATGCAAAATGTTTGTGAAGGCTAATGCTCCCCTTGAACCTGTGCTACCTATGCATTGTCAACAAACCAATCATCAAGGCATCTTCATCAGTCAGATAAAAATCAATGAACAAAGCATATCAGCAAACAGTAATCATCAATATCAGACTGAGCACCCATGTCAGAGTCTGACCCACTGTTTTTCTATCAGAAAAACATATACGCTCCTTCAGCCACAGAAACTCGTGTACATACGCGACTATCCTTCATGAAACCCATGTATAGGAACCTTCTTCTGAAAACTGTATTTAATAGCAGGATGATGCAGAAACTACTCCCAGCTTTTGTATGAGATATTCAAATGTTTCTTTGGGAAGCGGTTTGGTAAATATATCAACAACTTGCTCTTTGGAGGGAACATACTCTAATTTAACCTTTTGTTCAAGAACTTGTTCTCGTAGAAAATGGTACTTAATGGGTATGTGCTTGGTCTTGGAGTGCGTGACATGATTTTTCGAAATATTGATGGCACTTGTATTATCACATAAAATGGAAATGGGTGGAGAACATGTGATTTGAATATGTTGCAATGTTTGCATCATCAAGAGTAATTGTGTGCAGCAAGAAGCGATGGCCACATATTCCGCTTGAGTTGTAGATAAGGCAATCGAACTTTGTTTCTTGCTTAACCAAGATAGTAACCATGATCCCACATAAAATGCACCTCCACTGGTGCTTTTTTTATCATTAACATTTCCTGCCCAATCTGCATCTGTATATGCATGAAGAATAAGATATGTATCTTTAGGATACCATAGAACAAAGTCTTGAGTTCCTTTAAGATATTTGGATATTCTTTTTACAACCTGAAGATGTGATTCCTTTGGATTTGCTTGGAATCTTCCAACAATTCCTACTGCATGCATGATATCAAGTCTGGTACCTGTTAGATAGAGTAGACTTCCAATAATAGATCTGTATGTTGGTTGATTCAATGTAGGTGATTCATTGTTAGAACTAAGACTACATCCTGTTACCATTGGAGTACATACTGGTTTAGAATCTTCCATTCCGTACTCCTTCAGAACCTGCTTGAGATATTTATTTTGTGAAAGAAAAATACCATCTTTTGTTTGATGTGCTTGTAGACCAAGAAAATAAGTAAGTTCACCAAGTAAGGACATTTCAAATTCTTGTTGCATAACCAAAGCAAAGCTTTGACTCATGGATTCTTCATTGCTACCAAAGATGATATCGTCAACATAAACAACATTAATTAGTAGTATATCGTTCTCAATCTTGGTGTATAATTTGTTGTCCGCAAATCCTTTGTGAACCCTTGTTGTTGTAGATATTTGTCAAAGTGATAATACCAAGCCCTTGGAGGTTGTTTCAGTCCATAAAGAAACTTTTTTAGCTTGCATACAAGCTTTGCATCATTTCCTAGAATGAATCCTTCTAGTTGTTCAATATAGGCTTCTTCTTCTAACTCTCCATTAAGAAATGCAGATTTTACATCCATTTGATACACTTTGAATTTCCGAAAACTTGAAATAGAAAGAAACATTCTTATGGCTTCAAGTTTGGCAACATGGGCAAATGTTTCTTCAAAATCTATACCTTCTTGTTGAACATACCCTTTACATACAAATCTTGCTTTGTTTCAAATAACCTCCCCATTTTCATTCAATTTATTCTTGAATATCCATTTTGTTCCTATAACATTTTTATCAAGAGGTCTAGGAACTAGTTCCCAAGTATCATTCTTTTCAATTTGGTCAAGTTCTTCATTCATTTCCTTAACCCAACATTCATCTTTGCTAGCTTCATTAACATTATGTGGTTCTATGGAAGATAGTAATGCTAGATAACTGGAAATTCCTGCAAGAATTCTTCTTGTCTGTACTCCAGACCCTTTTTCTCCTAGAATTTGAGATTCTGGATGATTCCTTTGAACATACCTGGATGGATTTTTTTTCCTTGTCAGTTGTATCTTCTTCTGATGCTTCATTGGTTTCTTTCTTTATATCATTTTGATTTGATAAAGGAAAGAATTCACCGTCTTCCTCATTGTTATCATCCTTTGTCTGTTCTGGATTTCTGCATGCTTCATCAATTACTACTAAATGCATTCAACAATTTTCCAAAGTCTCTTGTTATAACATTTGTATCCTTTACTTCTAGACGAATAACGAAGAAGAATTCCTTCGTCTTCTCTAGGTTCAAACTTACCAAGTTTTTCAACAGTCCTTTTGATGAAACATTTTCTTTCAAAAACTCTAAAGTGTTTTATAGTAGGAGGCTTACCCTACCAAAGTTTATATGGAGTTTGATCACTATTTACTCAAACATTAGCTTTATTGAGAATAGTCATGGCAGTAAATGCAGCTTCAACCCAGAAGGTGGCAAGAGTTCTAGATTCATCAAGCATAGCCCGAGCCATTTGTTGAACTGGTATGTTCATTCTTTCCACTACGCCATTTTGTTGAGGAGTTTTGGCAACAGAGAATGGCCTTTTTATTCCATGTTGTTCACAAAAAATTTCCATCTGATATGAATTTCTCCCCCTCGATCAGATCTAAGACATTTGATTTTTCGATCTAATTCATTTTCAACTAAAGCTTTGAAGGCTTTAAACTTTTCAAATGCTTCATATTTATGCTTTAGTAGACCTATCCAACACATTCTAGAGAAATCCTCAATGAATAAAATAAAGTATTCTTCTCCACGAGGTGACTTTTTCCTTGTTTGTCCACACAAATCAGTGTGAATGAGTTTAAGAGGCTTACTTATTGATCCTTCTTTTTCACTGAAATGAACTCTGGTTTTCTTACCGACTTGACATGGTTTGCATGTGGTATTTTCTGGGATGCTGATATCTTGAAGATCACAATGCATGCTTTTCTTATTTGAGATAAGCTTAGATGCCCCAATCTTCTGTGCCATAACCAATTTTCATCTGTTTTTCTTAGATAGCATTGTTTTTGTCCTCCTTTCAGTATGTATAGATTGCTTGGAGTTCTTGTACCTTTGATTACAATCTTTCATGTATCAAGCTCACGAACCACACATTTGTTTGATCGAAACACAACTTCATTTCCTTGATCACACATTTGACTAACACTCAACAAGTTATGTTTTAAACCATCAACATACATGATATTTCCAGATTTAACCTTTTCTTTCAAATAAACAAAACCTTTACCTTTAATGACAGTTGGTGTGTCATTTCCAAAGGAGACACTCTTTTCCTTTTCTAATGCATTACATGACTGAAGCTTCTCTTTATCACCTGTCATGTGTTTAGAGCATCCGTTGTCAATGTACCATTGATTTTCTTGTCCTTCTACAAACAGAGCTATGCCACATATTTTTTATTAAAATTCCTTCTTTCTCCATACCCTAGAATTTGATGATGTTTGCTCCTTTTGAAGTGTTGGCTGAAATTTGCACCTGCCTTCAGATTCTTCATGACCAATGTTATTACAAAACGAACATTCAATTACATATTCAAGAGGAGAAAATTTATTATAAGAACTTTTCTTGATTCCTATTACGTTCCTTCGATTTTTTTCTTCCTAGTCATGATAGTTTTGTAAGCAACACATTGAGCAACCTTATGCCCAAAGTTATGGCATGAAAAACATTGTCCATTAAAGAAGTTTATGTGATCATAGAATCTTTTTTTATTGTTTACCTTTTGGTTGATGCTTCTATTGATGTTCGTCCTTGGAGTAAATTGAGCACGATTTACCTGATGAATACTTTTAGGCTTTTCTTCACGATTGACATATTGTTCACCGGTATTTGTTGCATCAAGGTAGCTTCTGGTGGAGGTTGATGGCTTTTGTGATTGGGATGATTCTTCAGTATATCCAAGACCTGTCTTTATAAGAGGAGAATATTGAACCTTGATGATTTCATTTAAAGTTTCTGGTCCTTTAGAAAATCTAAGATTAAGAGATTTTGTCTTCTCAAGATCTTTTCTTAGACCCACAACTTCACATTCTAGTTTTCATTGTGCTTTTCTCTTTCATTGAGTTGATGTGTCAACGTGTCTATGATCATATTCTTTTCTTCCAGACATATTTTGAGTTCAGTGATTTCTTCAAGAAAGTCTTCCGCTTCTAAGGTATCCAAGCAATCATCATTGTCATAAGCCATGAGTAATTTATAATCTTGTTCAGTTTCATCTTCACCATTATTAGATAATCCATCACTATCTTCATGAGTATAGTAACTTCTTCTATTAACAACCTATTTTCTATAGCCTTTTGCAAATTCCTTTCCTTTTTCATGATTAGCTTTACGAGGGCATTTTGCAGCATAATGGCCAACTCTACCACAAGCAAAGCATTTGAATGGTAGCTTACCTCTGAATCTTTCGGAGTCCCGTTGAAGCTTCTTGACAAAGTTTACCTCGTCTTCTTCTTCTGAAGTATATCTTGATTCATGAAGCTCTTCCTTTTCTTTTCCTTTAGCTAAAGCTTTGAAAGCGGATTCTATCATATTTGATTGACCTCCTTTCCTCATTTCAAAGGTAGTTAGAAGTCCATGAAGTTGAACCACAGTAATAGGTTGAAGATCATGCTTTTCTTCTATGGCAGATACTTTTGACTCAAACTTAGAAGGCAAGGATCTCAAAATTTTCTCTACTAAAGTAGCCTCATTTATCTCTTCACCTAGATTCCTCATTCAATTAACAATATCATCTACATGTAAAAATTAACTAGCAATACTTTCATCATTATGCATCTTAAGAGTTTCATACATAATTCTAAGGGTTTGGAGCTTAGCATGTTTTACCTGGGAGTCTCCTTCGTAACTCTGAATGATTTTGTCCCATATCTCTTTGGCTGTCTTGAGTTGGATGACTTTGACAAATTATGATTCTTACAGACTTTCCAATAAAGTATTGATTGCTTTGGCATTCATTTCGTATAACTTCTTACATGTTGTATCTGTATGTTTTGCTGCTAGAAATTGGTATCCTCCTTCCAAAATTTCCCAAACATCAGCTCCAAGCGACTCAAGATAGGCTCTTGTTCTTATTTTCCAATATACCAAGTTGTTCCTATTGAATATTGGTGTTTTGATAGATCCCATTCCTTCGTGATTGTTCATCTTGAAAGATCTCCCTTCAAGGAATCAAGCTTCTTCTGAAGGACATCTCTGATACCTTATTGGAAATAATACTGAGAGAGGGGGGGTGAATCAGTATTTACAATTCAATAATCTTTCATTTACCAATCCGATTTATATACGCTACTTTAGTGAAGTGAACTTGCGTGTGCACGCTACTGTGATTAAAGAAACTAGCGTATACCCAGAGAACTTATGATTTAGTTAATTTATCATGTGTTGATATTTAATCAGTGCATCAGTGTCTTATTATATAGTAACTATGTGCAGTAATAACAGAATAAACCATCACACATAAGCAACACACATGAACACCAAGATTTAAGGTGGAAACCCAATGCGGGAGAAAAACCACCTATTGTTGTCGTCTATGTCTTCTTAATATAAAGAAAATCAGTATACAATCTTGTACTGGTGCAGACTCATACTAGTACGCAAGCACCCACCTGCAGAAGGCTACAACCTTCTCTCATTTTCCAGTCTCTAATGGAAGGGAGCTACAACCCCCTAGCTCTTGTACTAGCCGATATATTTACTAGTACATAGCCACTAGCCTACAAAAGGCTAAGACCTTCTCTCTTCCTCCAGGGACCACGTTTCATTAATTTTCAAACTAGATGCTCCTGGTACACTACAACACAATATGAAGGTCTTGTTTCATCAAATTTTCACACTGGACCCATCAAAAACTTTGAATCTCAAACTCTATAATAATAACTGCATCAACTAACAACAAGTCTATCAAATCATTGTCACCATAACATTCTGTTGAACCCAGAAACACACATTATCATTCAAAATCAATAGCAACCTCAAAAATCATACATTAGAATGTATATGCTACTTCCTGTAACAAAACCTACGTATACCTCCAAACTACTGAATCATACAAACTTTTGAATCAAATCTGTAACAACCAATAATATTCTGAACATCTATTGTCAATTTACAGAGATCCAAACAGTCAACAGCAAAGATAACCCTTCTCACTTAATCAATCAATTAATTAGATACAAACTCCTTATGCATTCAGTTTTACTTTCAGATCTAAGAAGTCTTCATTGACAGACAATAGTAAAATAGCAGCATTAATCAGATAGATCAGTCATTTCTGAACAACATGCTTTTCTTTTGCATACGCTACTTGGAAGAGTCAAACTTGCGTGTATACGCGCCTTTATCAAGGCGAACTAGCGTATAAATCTGCAAATATTAACTTACAACTTTGTTGCTATTCTAGACTTCAGACATACCCATATCATGACATTTAAAGAATAAAACATGTGCAAGTAATCAGATCTAGCCCAACCAATATCAAATCATACAATGATAAGTCATTCCAGGTCTCATGATCCTGATCCAACATTGTATCCAAGGTGCACAAAATATTTCAGATCATATCATAATCATAGCCCCTGCAACATAAAATTCACTTCATATAGAAGTATTCCTGAGAAACCCTTTCATTTGCACACTTGGTCCTTTGATCTTCTCCTCGTTATATAGTTTTTGGCCTTCCTCAATACCTCGGACCAAAACAATACTTAGAGCCAGTGGTATTCTTGGACGGGATCAAATAACCATTACTCCACTCAATATTGTGGGCTAATACCATGGTATTGACCCTTGGTATTCTTAATCCTAAATTTCCTTGATTTTCCAACCCGTACGTGCTTTTCCTCTTTTGAAAGTGCATGCATATGTATACGCCCTTTTTGTTCTGCGAACCAGTGTGTATACGTTGCTTGGATAAGGTGAACCTGTGTATACAACTTAAACTGACTTAAAACATCCTTTTTCTTCAACTTCTTGATTTTGATTTGTAGTCCTTTCTTCCAACTCCCTGTTCTTCTGTACCATTGCATGTTACCTCTGAAATGACCTGTTGCACTGTGAGTTTCATTTTATCAAATCTGAGCTTACCTATGACTGAGTTGCCATCAAGGACAACACCTGTACCATAATGCCAACAATCTCCCCCTTTGGACTTGATGGAAACCATATTAGTGTTGATTACTGCAAGTTGTAGAAATTGTTAGAGATATCAAGCAACACCAAAATACTCTCCCCCTTTGACATCAAGGGCAAAGGGCTGACCAAGATATTCTCCCTTTGAGATACACTATGTTGTCCATGCCCCCCCCAGTACATGCAGAGTCTGCAAAGATATTTCTCACACTCAACTATGTGAGTATGACCTTCCTATCATCAATCACCCAACCAAGTGGGGGTACACCAAATTTAACTCTTGGCCACTGTAATATATAGGAAGAAAAGGATGGATATGTCCTTTGAAGTTGTTATATATATATATATATATATATATATATATATATATATATATATATATATATATATATATATATATACATACTTAACTTTTTTTATTTTAACTTTGGAAACAAAAACAAATCTTGATCTATGTATTAAAGTAATATTTTATACATTATGGTTAATATTTCATTTTTACCAATCATTTTTTGTAAAAGTTTAAGGTCCTAGCCTTGAATGGTTTATGTCATTTGTCACATGATCACCTTTGTGGCCATTGACCGACACTTATGGTGTTATATAACCAGATGACAAAATAGGGGAAAAGATAAATCAACGACTTGAAAATAAGTCTCTTCGAGGGGACAACCTCCTTTTACATTAAATAAATGAACAATTCTTGGATGGTTCAAATGACAAGACGTCATTGGTATATATAGGAGTCTAAGGGGTCACAATATAATTAGGGCCTACAAAACAATAACAATGTAAGGGCACAACAATAACAATAGTGGGCTTCTATGGGGAACAATAATAACAATAGTGGGATTCTATGGGGCACAATAATAACAATAGTGGGCTTCTATGGGGCACAAAAAATAACAATATGGTGGCTACACTAGTATTAAGGGACCTAACATGCCCCTCTCCTTCAAAAAAGTGTTGTCCTCAATGCTTGAGTAGTAATGGATGCTTTTGTATAAAATACCCATCCCCCCATGTGGAATCTTCAACGAGTAAGTTCTTCCACTTAATGAGATACTCTAAAATTGATCAACTCCATAGTTGTCATATTCTTGTTTCAGTGATTACTTTAGGCTCCAATATGAATTTTCCTTCCTCATCAAGCTATGACAATATAGTTTGAATTTGAAGCTTGTCACCTATGACCTTCTTTAAACATGAAGAATGGAAAACTTGGTATATTCGTGAAGATGCAAGTAGCTCCAATTTGTATGTCGTAGTACCAATATTTGGCAATAACTTATAACGGCCATATTACTTGGGGAACAATTGATTATCCTTCTTAGGTTGCTTGAGCGACATTTGTTTGTACAGTTGTAGTGATAAAAATACTCAATCACCCACGTCAAAACTTCTTTCACTGTAATGTTGATTTGCTTGTTGCTTCATTTGATTTTGTGTTAGAGTCATATTATCCTTTAAAAGTTGGAGAACTTGTTATTGATGCTCGATGTGATCTCCCACTGCTTGAACCTTAGAATTGTCTCTTATAGATGATGTGATGGACGATGGATGATATCCATAAAGCACCATAAGTGGGTCATTTTTGCTATGGTATGGAAAGAAGTGTTATACCACTATTCCGCCATAGGTAACCACTTGATCCATTGTGTTTGTTAATCAGATGCAAAACAATGAAAATATGCTTCCAAACATTTGTTCGCTATCTCAGTTTGCCCATCATGTTGAAGATGATAAGATGAGTTATAAGCCAATTGAGTGCCAAGACACGGAAATAATTATGTCCTTAAATTTCCAGTTAAAATGGGATCTTTGTCACTTACAATAATCTTTGGGTTTCCATGTAACTTTTGAACTATTTCCATATCTGCAATAGCAAAAGTACTAGATTTGAAAGGATGAGATAGAGCACCAAAGTGTTCATACTTGGTATGTCTGTCAACTTCCACCATGATGACACTCTTTCCTTCATACTTGGGTAAACATATGATAAAATCCATTAAGACCTCCTCCCAACTCTGACTTGGAATGGCTAATGGTTGTAAAATACCTGGGGCTGTAATTGTCTCAACTTTATTTTGTTGGAAAACCAAACATTCAGACACAAACTTCTAAATACCGTATTTAAGGACATCCCAAAAAAAATTCTTCTTGACCCTATGGTAAGTTTTTAAAAATCCTGAGTGCCCTCCTATACGAGAGGTGTGTAATTCCAAAAGAACTTTTTGTTTGAGTTTGGAATTCTTACATAGATAATGTGTGTCCAAACCTCTTCATTTATCCAATCGTATTGGATAATAGAAATGGCACATAGCAATGCCTCTACATCCTCATCATTTCTTGAGAGTGCATATACAACAACATTTTTCTTCCCTTTCTTGTAGGTGATTTCAAAGTCATAACCAAACATCATTGTGACCCATTTTTGCTTCTCTTTTGAAGATAATCTTTGTTCCAATAAGTATTCAATATTATCATGATATGTTTTTACCTTGAAGTGTATTCCAATTAGGTAAGGGCGCCATTACTTCAGGGCATGTAGAATTGCCAACATTTCCTTCTCATAAATGGGTTTGTGTAAATTCTTTCCCTTTCTTGGATGACTTTCAAAGGAAACGGGTCTTCCTTCTTGCATTAAAACAACACCAATTTCAGTTCCTGAGGCATCACATTCCACAATAAAGATTTTTGTGAATTCTGGAGTAGCGAAGACTGGAGCTCGGCACCTTGTCTCTTTAAGATGTTCAAAGGCCCTGGTTGATTCCAGAGTCTAATAAAATGCATATTTCTTTATAATGTCGTTAGAGGTGTTATTATTTTCCCATAATGCTTAACAAACTTGTGATAATACCTTATCAGCCCAAGAAATCCTTAAGGATGCCTTAAGGTTGTGGATATTTTCCATTCCTTGATAGATTTAATTTTGTTAGGGTCTACCTTAACACCCTCGTGAGATATAATACGACCTAAATATTCAACCTCTTGTACCCCAAAGAAACATTTGGAGTTTTTTGCATATAATTGTTTCTCCTCTAATAGTTTGAGCACCCTGTCAACATGTTGAATGTGATCCTTCCGAGACTTGTACAGATTAGTATATCATCAAAAAATACTAACACAAATTTTCTAAGGGGTTTGAAAATGGAATTCATCAGGCCTTGAAATGTGGAAGGTGCATTAGTGAGGCCAAAAGGCATGTCCAAAAATTCATAATGACCTTCATGAGTTCTGAATTTTGTTTTCTAAATGTCTTTAGTCTTCATTATAATTTGATTATATCATGAACGAAGATCCATCTTGGTGAAGTACATTTCTCCATGTGATTCATCCAACAATTCATCAATGAAGGGAATGGGAATTTTATCTTTAATAGTGAGCTTGTTGAGCTCCCTACAATCCGAAAACATATGTTATGATCCATCCTTCTTGTGTACCAATACTACTGAAGTAGAGAAAGAACTTTGGCTATGTTGAATTATACCAACCTATAGCATTTTTAAAACCATACATTCAATTTCACTCTTCTAGGCATAGAGATATATGTAGGGTTTGATATTTCGAAAAGCACTTCCTAGAATCAAGTGAATAGCATGATCATTATCATGACTAGGTAGGAGACCCTTGGGAGTCTCAAATACCTTGGAATGATTGTCAAGAACTCTTTGTATATTTGGAGAAATGGGTGACTGGGATGTTTGAACATCTAGTGAGCATAATTGTGCGATTACACATCATTGTTGCTTCTTAAAAATCTTTGTCATACCATTAGATTTTATTATCTTACCAGGTTTCCCAACAATACCCCTTAATTCAATTTCCTTTCCTTCACAGAAAAAATTCAAGAAAAGTTCTTGAAAATTAAAAGTTATCTTCCCCAAAGATTGTAACCATTAGACTCCTGATACAACATCAGCACCACCCATTAGAATAACAATCAATGGACTATTCTATACATATTCCCCCATGGTTAGATTTATTTTAAGGAACTTCTCTAAGCAAGTTACAGTTCCTCCGTCTGCAACCATTAATTGACACTCTAGTGTTTGGTATAGAAAGCAATTCAAATCCTGCTCGAATCAATCAGTGTTATTACATTTTCCTTCTTGATATATCCTTCTATATTGAGAGTTTGAGGAGTGGTAATTCTCGCCAATGCATTACAAGGTATGGTAAGATTCATTTATTATTTTTTAGCCTCTGGGGTTGGTTCCTAGTGTATATATTATTGTTTTGATGTTTCTTGTTCCTTTTCTTCCTCCTCTTCACAATCTATGTAAAATAATTTATTCTCAACACACTTATGACCTTTAGTGTATTTGTTATCACAACTATAATAAAGCCCTTTTTCTCTTTTTTCCTGTATTTTTTGTGGTGTCAACCTTGTAGGTTGTGGAAGGCTAGGAGCAAAAAGACTTCCATCTTTATAGTTGTGAGTGGTAGACCTCCTTGTTGCCATAATTTTGCTTTCAGCTTTTCTTGCCGCCGTGAATGCAGTCTCCAATGAATTAGGTGCCCAAAGACGAACCTCATGTTGGATGTTATCCTTTAAAGTCCCTATGAATACATGAATCATATGCTCCTCTAGAATATCAGTTACTTTGATTTTCAATCTTTGGAAGTCCTCAATGTGCTCTACCATTGAACCCTTTTGTTTGAGATTTATCAATTGGATAAAGAAGGTGTTGCTCTTTGTATCATCATAATGTGTTATCAATTCCTCTGTAAATATTGTCCAAGTGACAAGTACTTTACACAAACAAATCCATCGATACTACACAAACTAAATGGATTCTAAATATAAATATGCAATGTGTATCTTTTGTGTGTGTTGCACATCATGTAGAGTCAAAGAACTGCTCCATCTGTAGAATCCATGTTATTGAATCCTTGCAATCAAACTTCCTCATATTGATCTTTGGAATGTGGTTAGTCTTCAACCCACCATTTGTGTCTCTAGAATCATATTTCATATTCCTTTTGTACTCATCCTTGTTCTCATGGACTACCTTGTCACCATTAGGAAGCCTTTCTTACAACAACTTTGTCAAACCTTCTTTCAACCCTTCCATGTCTACTTTTAAACTATTCATGTAACCTTTTATTTTTGCTTTTAAACCATCCATGTCACCTTTCATTGTTGCTTCTAAACCATCTAATTCATTTTTGGTTGCTCTTTGTGAGAGTGGAATTTTTTGCACTTGGTCCCGTGATTTTGATATATATGTTGCATTCTTCCTCTTCTTCATGCGTCATAATAGAGATTTACGTTGGCTTACTTGGTGTATCCATTTTTTCGTTGCAAGGCATAGTGGAACTAAATATTGATATATATGCTTTAGTATGCCCTTTGAAACGCTTTAAACTGATTTTGCAAACAAAAATTCTGCAAATTTAAAAAATACATACCTCTTTTTCT
This sequence comes from Pinus taeda, assembly GCA_000404065.3. Classification (NCBI taxonomy): domain Eukaryota; kingdom Viridiplantae; phylum Streptophyta; class Pinopsida; order Pinales; family Pinaceae; genus Pinus; species Pinus taeda. Next base: position 79,522 of record APFE030647031.1, read on the forward strand.
TGCTCTTTGGAGCTTGATCTTGAAAATATTTTATCTTTGTAATTTCAACTCTCCAAGGTATAAAATTTCATCTTGTGGTATCCCTCTAAGTCTTCTTTCAAGCTCCATAAGTCAAACCGATATTGGATTCTTCAAAATAAAGTTATGTCAATTTTCCCAAGATGACCTGATTATAGACTGGTTCAGTAGAGCGAACTTGTATAAGATGCCATGTGTCATTGTTTTAACCGTAGGCCATGAAAATGATATAAAAGAAAACACAGTTTGTGTGCTTTCATTAAATTCTTACGAACATCAAATTCGTTGCACGAAGAGAAATTTATGATGATTTTACTAAGAACACATGTTTGAAACAGAATTCTGGAGCATGCAAAAATCCTAACTTCCTTGGACCCTATCTCCAAAAATATAGAGAAACAAGCTCTAAAAATTTTTACACAATGTTCATCAAGATTTTGGCTCCATGTGGTCGAAATTTTAGCTTCTTAAACCTTGCATTGAAAAATTATAGGAAAAATTCCAATATGACCTATCTGAAGAAGCAAAACCCTAGGATTCAAAGCTCTCATACCAAATGTTATGTAACGAGATCACGAAACAGAAGAAAAGATAGATCAATGACTTGAAAATAAACCTCTTTGAGGGGGAAATCTCCTTTTACATTACATAAATGAACAACTTTTGGATGATTCAAATGAAAAGACCTCCTTGGTATATATAGGAGTGTAAGGGGGTCACAATATAATTACGGCCTACGTAACAATAACAATGTAAGGGCGTGGGAACCTGCATGAAAAGGGTTAGGGTTTTTTTCACTACGGTCATGTCGGACCCTGTCGCGCCTGATGCTGCTAACCTAACCCAACTACCTGATCCCATATCGGTTGCCATCTTCCTTCCATACGCTTCCCGTTCATGGCTTTGCCTCCTAACCCGTGAGCCCGTTCTACAGTTTTACTTGACTCTCTACCAGCCTCGATACGCTGCTACAATTACTTTCATTCTCCAAAGCCATCTCGCAGGTATACTTCGGGAGCACCAATGGATTTGGATATGGTAGACTACTCAGAGGACCCATTGGAAGGTGTCTCTTTCTGGGTGACTCCACATGCAACCTCGGAAGGTCTGCTACCCTACAGTTGCGAATTGTCGGACACCATAGCCATCTTGCCATTGATCTTGGGGCCCTCCTGCTCTATGGTGACTTTGTCTAAGCCTCTCCCTCCCTGGTCAGTTACCTCCATCGCACCCCCATCGTCATCCTCACTTAACTTCGTAACAGGATATATTAACCCTAATCTTGTGGCCATTTCATCGGGCTACCCTCCGCCACCTCCATCTGCCAATTCCCACAACCCCCTCCCTGATATACCCTCGAACCCATAATTTGAGCCTTCACAAGTGCCCACTTCATCTGCTCCCCTATCTCATAGCTACAATGACATACCTCCCCTCTCGGACACCTATCCCTCCGAACCATCTCTGGACCCTGAGCCCCCTCAAGCAAACCCTACTCTGAGTAAGAGTTCACAGGGCGCCACAGAAGCAGGACACCAGCTAAGTAAGAAGCACAAGTGCTTCAAATCTAGAACCGAGGACATTATTATTTGGCTTGAGGAGGATTTTCAGTGGGGAGACTCAATGGATATTGCGGAGTGAGCCTTGGTGGGAAGGATTCGAATAAGGAGCTATACAGTGGCACGATTGAAGCTATGGACATCGAAGGTTTGGAGGCAACATCTAGTAGATTTACCCTTCGTTCAAAATTTTGTTCGAGGCTAGTTCACTCTGTGTTTTTCTAGAGCTAAACACACGAACTGGTTGTTGTCTTCATTCTAGCACTTCGAACAAGCCCCAGTCCTCCTGCGCAGATGGAATCTTCTATTCAAACCAGAACGAGAACAAATAGGAGTTGGGCCAATTTGGGTTCAGCTCCCAGGTCTCCCCCTACAATTTTGGTCCGAGGACATATTTCGGCGCATTGGGAACTCCTTGGGCACTTACCTGGAGCATGACAAATCATATCTATCCACGAGGATAATGGCATACGCAAGGATATTGGTGCATCTCGATACCAAAGGGGGTTTACAGGAGCACATCACCATACACTGGAGAACCTTCTCTTGGCTCTAGATCCTGGATTACGAAGGGGTGCCCTTTCACTACAGAAGATGCCACAAGGTAGGACACCTATTTAAGGATTGCCCTTTGAATGGCAAGGCGTGAGCAGGAGAGAAAGATAAAGCCATACACTCCAAGGATCCACAAGACATGGTGAACCATCCCCCACCTGATGATGTTGAGACACACATTAGTCCGATTGCAGCAAGGAAAGCCCCTGTGAAAGAGGCCGCGAAAAAAGTGAGGGAAAGCACCTTACCAACATCCCTCCCCTCCTCTGACTAGGGAAAGGGTGGCTGCAGGCGCTACACACTCCTCGGGGAATGCAACATAGTTGCCGATTTATTATCTAAGGAAGCAGCATACGGGCCTGTCGGGACTTGGTTGATCCAGGAATAGAGGGATGGTGCACATTATCAGCACTATCGTAGACCTTTCATGGACCTTACAGATTAACTGGCTCAGATGGAGTCTGCTTATTTTTTATTATGTAAATATTTATAACGTTTATAAGTTTTCAGACTTGCAAAGTGTTTAACATATAAAACTCTCTGCGTAGAGTTGTTTTTTTTACCGAATTTCTAATGAAGTACAGTGTCTCCCTACATGGAGTACACCATTTTTTATATCTCATACCAGATAAGCTTATGCCTCACATACAACATATGCTTTTGCATCTACAAAATGTAATTTTCTTACACTAATGAAAAATACGACTTTTCCAAGCGGGAAAAGAAGCAATGTAAGGGCACAACAATAATAATAGTGGGCTTCTATTAGGCACAATAATAATAGTAATGGGCTTCTATGGGGCACAAAAATAACAATATGGGGGCTACACGAGTATTATAGGGACCTAACATATGGACATGATGAAAGGTTGATTTCTAGAAGAATTGGTTTTAGGTGACCTTGCATGATGGAAAGGTGTGACATGGACATGTAACATGCCATTGTAGAGTTTGGGTGCATTGTAGACCTTGGTAGCTCACATTATTTGAATGCACTGAGAGGATATTGGAAGGAAAATTGGCGAGGGAAGTACAATTTCACTAGATTGGGTACTCAAGCTACATACGGATCTAAGAAACTGGGAGGTCCACACTTGAGGGTTGTGATGAATAGTTGAGGTGCTTTGGGGAACAAGCATCCATGGAGTGTAATCATGGGACACACTCATTATGTGTACGTTCACACATTCATTAGTCATACATCCATTACATGTAGTTGGATGTCCTTAGGTTTAGTTGGACACACTAGGGCACAATTAGGAGTGTTCCTATGCGAACTTGGATATGTTGTAGGGCACACTTATTGGACATGGATAAGTGGTGTTTAATGCACGAAAGGATGCAAGTTGATGCATGGAACTTGGGTCCGCCTCATAGTGAATAGGATTGCAAGTGTAGGGCATGTATCATGTAAAAAGAGGACACCTTAAAATTTATAATACAATAACTTATTAGCCATTCATTGATAGTGTAAAGGGAACTCTTTGATTGTGCTAAGTTCAAGCTTAGGAATAGTAGGGTGAATTACATTGACTAAGTGAGAAAAAGACAAGAATTGTGGGAGGTAGGCCCACAATTTCTTTAGGTTTGGATTGTGCAAGTCTATTAGGTAGTAGGCAATAGGAAGAAGGCAGTATTTCCCTTAAATTATTAAAAATGTGTAACAATGTTGCAAGCAGGAGGTTGTAATTTATTATACTTAATCATTTCTCCTTCTTCTCTCAAGCTTCTTGTCCTCGTGATGGGCCCTGGTATGGACTTGAAATATTGACTCGAAATTCAAATTGTGGAGCATATTCTGAACTTTTCTTCTTCAAATCCTACCCAAATAAATCTGCAAACAAGAATTTCCTATGGCATTCTTCATTTAATAATTTTAAGGCACCTGCCTTCGATGCTACCTATACATAAATGTTGTGGACTCTTTATTATTTTTGGATGCTATTATCCTTTGCTTTGCTTGGTATTGACTAAGTAATCAAATATTGGCTATGGATGTTTTAAATTCCACAATTAAACATGTGCTTATAATTGAATGAATGTGGATGACTAGGACTTTGTTGCATTTGACAAATTATAGATTAAGGAAAAGTTGTGGGTAGACCTTAATTGAAGAGGCATACTTTATTTGTAGTAGGCATATATCAGTCAAGATATTATTCTTGAGGCGAGGCAATGGCATATGACATCATGTGCCAAAATAGCCTCAAGAAAAAATCATGTTTGTAAAGCAAAATTCAAGTGGACTGTAGGTCCATAGAAAGTGGTACCAAAGCCTACTCCTCACCAATTTCTGAAGGAAATGTGGCCTCAAAGTTGATTTTGAGACAATTTTGGTGCTCTTCACCATTGTCACTACTATCACAAGTGATATTAGAGCACTCTTTATCATGTTAGAATGAACTTGAGGCAAAGCAACAAGCTTTGGGACAAGTTGCTAGGAATTTAAGTGAAGTGTGAATGGTTGACTCACACACAAGGAAATTGTATATCATGAAGTCAGTGATGGTGGAAAAAACTTGAAGACTCCAAGGATGAATATTATGCTTTCAACTTTAGAAAATAAGGTCAAGAAGATGATAACCTCTATTTGTAGGCATGGAGAAAAAGTGAAATATTTGGAAGAGGAGATGATATGCATTTGCCAGACCTTTGTTGATGTTGTAAACAAGCACTAAATACTACCAACAGAATGAATAAAACCTCGAGCCCCAATGTTGACAAGCAATTAAAATGGTATAAGACTTCTTAAAGCTCATTGTGACACAAGTAAAAAACCAGGAAGACATCATTAATTTGTTGAAATGGTCTCTTACGTTTGGGAATAGTTCATCAATTCTTGTGAGGGTAAACACCAAGAAACTAAAATTGCATGATGGCAATCACAATACTAAATTACTTGGTAACTTATGTTAGGAAGTTGAATAGTACTTCAAATTAATGAATGGAAGTTTATATGAAGCTAATGTGAATGTTGTAGCAAAGTTCTTGACATGTATTACAAAGATTTGGTGGAGAAATTGGGTAGAGGACTTGTTGATAAAACACAATATAAAGAATATTTACAACTAGGAAAACATGAAAGCAACCTGGGAAGCTCAATTTGGGCTAGGCAATCAACATTGGATTTCACATAATAAATTATTCACTCTTAAACATATATTCAAAATTCAAGCTTAAGTCAAGGATTTTTCAAACCTCATGTTGGATATCAAGGACGTAGGTTGTTTCACTTCATGAAAGGATTGCAACCTTGGGTACTCTTGTCGTAGCCATAGACATAGAAAAAAGGCTATTTGAATAAAAGGCAAAGGAAAAGATTGGTCTAGGGAAGGGTGTGGATGCTCCAAGAGAGTAGTGTGACAAGAACAAGAAGAAAGACAAAGGGAACGTGGAGCCATTTAGGAAGTCTAACAAGTGCAAATCCAAGCAAACAAATGCTCCTATGGAAATAAGTAAATATGTTTTTGTTGATTTGTGCAAAAGATCATTCTGCAAATATTTGTCCAATGGAGCATACATTTTCCATTATTGAGTAAGGGGATAAACCCTTTGTTGGTGTTTTGTGAATCTTTGGTGTTGTCCTAGAAGATAAGTCTACAATAAGCCAAGAGAAAGACTTCATAATACTTTTCTATGTTTTAGTAATACTAAATGGAATATTGGTTGATGCCATGGTTGATAGTCAAACAACCCATCATTTCAAAAATGAAGATGTTGCAAGAGATATTGAGTCAATATAGACTTCTTTCAAAACAATGAACTTAGAAGTCGAAAAGGTGGTTGGCACAATCAACGGAACCACCTTAAAGCTTGGAGATTGGAGTGGACTTGAAAGTTTCACCATCATGCCCATGGATGAATTTAATTTTGCTATGGCGGAAGTACTCACGAGGAAGGCAAGGGAAATGTTAATGCATCCCTTAGATATTATGTCATATTTTTAGGGAAAGATCGATGTATCATACCTAGAGAAAGGAAAGTGCATCAAGTTGTTGGCATGACCACTTCCTTGAGCATGATTTCTATAACTAGTCAAAGGGATGAACAACCTTGTGGTAGAGAACGTTGGACACATTGGACTTGATTGAGGTAGGAATTCAATGGGAAATATTACGCAAATACTTTGTAAATTACCATGGATATTCCAGTAGAGAAATTTGTCACAATTTATCTTATAATATTTTAAAGTATTTTATTAACGTAACTTATTAACTTAGATCTCAACTTTTTTTATTGTTAGATTGGTTCTCAAATTTATGGAAATGACTGAAATTCAAAATGAAAGAATAAGCAAATGGACACACCATCCACAAAAGTGAACATAATATGTGACCCACGAAACTCAATAGGGAAGACAATCCAACTAGAAGATGAGGCTTATGCTCTACTCTTGTTTCCTCGATTAAGAAATGCAAATATAAGGAAATTGGCGTTCATTATGGAGTTTCCCTAGATAGCACAACCTAAATGACTATAAGAGGCTCTACTACCTCCTTTTTTATACATCAATAGCCCACTTCTAGATGCTCTACTCAACTATGGTGCAATAGTCCTAATGGAAATTTTACAGTGATAACATCATGCAAAGATAATAACACATAATTTTTCAAAAATGCATAAACATAAACTATAAATATCTCCAAATCCACAAACTAGCCAAGATTTTATTAATAATAGTGTTGTGGTACAAATGAGTTGGATAAAATGCACTTGGGCTTGCACAAGGCAAGCTACAAGCATGAGGTGATGAATACAAGAAAGCTCAACAACTATAATAGCAAGCTCCTTTAGAAAATTGCGTTGTTGCTCCAAAACTACATTGATGCTTGACTTCACCCCCTGATTTTACCACTCTAGAATGCCCATAAAATTCTATAAAATTAGGAGAGTGCATCTTGCCCAAAACCTAGAAAAAACCCATGATGGGTTTGGCCTATATCAAAGCCAAAGTCGAACCCACAAATAGGTGCAAATTCCCCAGCTAACTAGCAATTCTCCCTGCTACAAGAATTAGTATTTTAGGTCTGAATATCACCAGAAAAATTCTGTAAAATTATCTATAGATCCCTCTCAATAAACCCACAAAAACCCATAAAGGGATTTGGCTGAATCCACCAATCACTGGTGGCCCCCGATAAGTGCAAATTGCCCAATTTGGTCTGAAAACGCCCCACAAAACTAATACTACCGAATTAAGCCCAAATCCACCACTGGAAATCTCCCCAACTTTGGGTAAATTCTCCCTAGGAATACGTCCAATCTCCGACCTTTATCTCTCCTCAACCTCTATTCCTCCAACCCCTGTGCACTTCCAAAAATGTAGAATTTTGGCCCCAAGAATTCTCTCAACTCAACCCAACTGAAATAACTTGCAAATATGCCCAATGAAACTCTAAATTGAGCTCCCCAAATTGCCTCACTAGGGACACACTCAAAGTTCTCCGAAATGAGGGTGGAATACCCGCTTGGAAATTCCTTTTTGCTAAACAACACAGTTATCTTGGCTAAGCAGCTCAAGAGAACTAATGTTGAATATTCAAATGATCAAAGATGCCAAATGGAGGCCTCCAAGCTCTATTTATAATTGTTATTCCTCTTCCTTGGTGGTCCCGACCATTCTTCATTAAAATAAAATATTACTCTGCCGCCATTCTTCATTAAAATAATAATTTCCACTTTTCTTCCACAAAATAATATTTTCTCCTTTTTATTTAATATCATCAAAAATTGGCAAAACTCCTTAGTGAATTTTTCACTCACAAAAATTGGGAACATTACAATCCTCCCCACCAAAAATTACTTGTCCTCAAGCAATATCCTGCTGCTCCAAACGTTTGCCTAGCCAATGTCAAGGTCCCAAATGTGCCACTGAACCACTCCTGATTGTTGAACATCTTGCCAGACTAGTGACGATCCCCATGTCAACAGCGAATCATCGTATTCCAATGGATTATCTGAATGATCTCCCCCTGTAGAAAGCAGCTTACCCCTGAGGGTATATAAACTGCCAAATCCTATTGTACCCAAACCACATGCTAGTCTTAGAAGGGTGCCACCATGCTGACGTTGTGCCACTCTGACTATGACAAACTTCCCATCATGCTTAGACTGTATCCTCCTCTCTCGAAACCTGATGATGGGATATCTGTGAAGGCCAAGCTTATCCTTCCCAGGAATCTCCATGATGTCAATGTCTACCCATCCACTGTCAATCTCAATCCCGAGCAGTAATAGGATAAATCTACCTCGCCATACAATGGAGATTTCAACAATCTCCCATGTGTCACACCCAAGCTGAACTAGATCAATCTCTCCCAAGAACATACTCGTCATAGAATGGAGTGTCCTATCAATCAACTCAATCCCTGGATCCCATAACCAGACCTACTACAACATAGCTCTAACAACAACTGGAATTTGTTTGTTCCTCGTCCCTAATCCCTGCATGAAACTGACATATAGGCCCCATATATAATGATCTAATATGATGCATGTTAAACTTCCCTATGTATGCCACTACATAGTACCAATGACTATTGTAAGCCACATGTGCCAAATAACTACCCCCCAAAGGCAACGAATAGATGGGTATCTGATACTCGCAATTAACTTAGTGTATGTGGACCCATTCCTGGCCCTGCCAACCATCACCACCAAGTTTGTCATTCGCCCTCTCAATATTGTGCCAATACAATGTTTGGAGGTCAGACACATACTATAAATCTACCTCAATCATACACGGTATCCTATTCTCATGTATGGTCCTGGCATGCCCTGTGGAAAGAGTGACACATGTCTCCCTCGTGACCAGCTCCCAAGGCATAGGCTCACTAATAAACGATATGCCACCCCTGTAGATGACCACCTCATACCCCAACCTGTGGTTGTCAACTCATGCACCAACCCAATGCCACCACTGAGAAGTCTCTCCCCCAATGCATTGAGGTTCATCCCAATATCTCGGGTGAGCTCCCTGTCCCCAGTTTCTCATGCCCAGAGTGTGAAAGGACAACAACCAAATCGGTTGTGCCTGTAAGTGATGTATAAGAAGGACAAGCATGTGAGTCTCCATGGATACCATCGAGTATCACTCATCTGCGTCTCTATCAATCATGCGTGAAGTACACCCAAAGGTATGCTTGGTGTCTCTGTCCATAACTCTCCTTGGAGGTAACCCTCCAAGACCTCATTGTGCAGCACCATATGCCCCTGCATCCCACCGAGTATCCTTGTAGTCCTCGACCTAGCACTGTACCCTGCAGCCTATCCATGTACACCACCTGATACCCCATGTTACTGATGTACCATCCTGTACTGTCTCATATCCTGTCTGTGTCACTGTATCTGGCCCTCCCCACATGTACGCGATGCGATGTGAGTTGCTCAATGCAACCCAACATGCTGCATCAAACAACCATGGATCTCCATGCTCCTCGACAAGCCACTTCTCATCACTGTATACCTCTATACAACATTGGATGCTAGGTTCTAAAATTCGGTTTGTATGCATCAGGTCACATCCCTCTGCATAAGACTGGACTCTACGGCATATCCTTGTGCACCCTGGGTACCACTGCCTATTGTCGTACCACCCTGTATCATATGCCATCCTACATGTGCCAACACATTCACCACTATGCTAGTAATCCCTCCATGTTGTGGGCTACATCTCCCCATCTTCCCTGAAATACCTGAGCAGTCTGACTCCTCACATGCCAATGGGAATGACATTATTGTGTCTATCCTCAGTAGCTCCAGTGTCCAATATACCAATGATAGAGAACCGCCTCCATGTAATGCCCTCTCCGGTGGTCTTCTGATGCCACCTCCTCCTACCAACTCCTGCCAGAGAAGGGTAATCGGCCTGTGACTCCATGCACAACCAATATGCCTGATCCTCTGCCAATCCATCCTATCACTATTGTTATCAGGAACTCTGAAGGGGATATGAAAAGGTGTGTGCACCCAACAACCGATTCCATCACGTAGTTGTTACCATGACCTACCGAATCCACGATGTGATGGAAAATCCCGCCTGGATCCTAACAACAGTCTCGCCCTCAATCCCCCTTGGTAAGACATAGCCTCCACTGAGTTGTGGCCATGGATGCATCTAACCTCATAGCCAGCTCCACCAGATACCAACTCGATATATCTCGCCATCCAACACCAAGGGAAGGATCGAGAGCATAAACTCTCGTAGATGGAACTAACCCTCCATCCTGCCAAGGATGCATCTTGCGCAACTCATGTCACCTCATCTCACCATCCTGGTCAACACATAAAATATGTTGAGGTGACTCTGCCTCTCCCTCTCCAATGTGTAGTGGTAACCTGCTAGTGCTACCAGCCTGTAAAGTCTGAGTAGGGTCGCCCCATCACTCCAATGTGCACTCCAACTGAACCATTAGGGAACCCAACCATTCCCCAACGCGAATCAGTTTGGTCGTTGACTTAGCACAAACCGCTCTCATGCCCTCCAACTCCTCGTTTTGTTGTAGAATGACCTCTTGCACTGTCGTGGCCTTCTTTCTCAACGCTAGAAGGCTAGCCCGGAACTGATGAAACTGTGGAGGGCGGTTATCCTCTGTAAACTAAGTCATCACTCTGGACCCCCTCCGTCTTTTCTGGTACCTCCTCAATGACAAGTATGCCTCCAGGCACCTCATCAACCCATTGTTGGTGACCATCGTCTAGAAATTGGGTCATAGCACTGGTACCTCATCAACTTTTGGCATCTCATCAATAGATGGCCCTCCAAGTGTATGTTCTACTCCCTTAACCGAATTATCAGTTGGAGCTACCAAAGAGGCCTCCAACAATGAGGAATTTTGCTCCATGTTAGCACCTAAATCCGCCTTAGTCTGAAGGAAGGCAAAATTTAGGGTAACCACAAACCACGCCCAGTCTGGTAGCTAGCCCTACCAGAACAGGAGAGGGCTCTCTTCGAGTCACACTCAGTGAATAGATAAACGAAATGGTCTGAGATGACTTACAGTGAAATATTGATCTTAGGCTAGTAAGTAATTATGGATACAAGAAACAATTTTTTTATGAAAGACTAAGTTTCTGGGATGGTATGGGAACAACGGACAGCAATTAGCAGAGAATTTAAAACAAAGACACAAATTACTTCGTGAGGCAAGATAGGTGAAAAGTCTAGCAATTTAGTTTGAAATAACGTGGAATGGAGAGATTACTTAGGAGGGTGAAAAGGGCATAAGTACATGAATCCTTTTCAACAAAAGAGAAAAACATAGTGTGAAACTTTCCCACAGGCAGAGCAATAAAAATGAATTCTACCTTATCTTACTCAGAAAATTTCACTGGAAATAAATATGAATGAACTATGAAACATAATGAGATACATATGAAACATAAGGAAAAACACATTTTTACACTCACAACCACATGAATCTCATGATACAGAGCCGTTGCCTTTCATTAATCCTCTGTAAAAATATACAATGAAGAAACAGAGTTTCTTTCCCACAGTCTCCCAGAAATTACGAGCCAACCAACCCTTTGCAAATGGTTTGCATACAATAAATAGACTATGCCATGAGGAAATAGAACGACCAAGAGTTAGGGAGTTTCTCAAATCATTACAAAATGGAGATGGAAAGCCAACCATTAGCTACAGGTGCAGCGTTACAAAAATGACAAATGGCTTAGGTGACTGCTCGCCTTCCTTTGCCACTTGTATAGAAGCCAACCTTTAGTGGAAATACTTTAAATTTTTCCTTAAGTGCCAAAAAAAGTGTAATGTAGATGAGCGGGCCCACTTGGAGAAAGTCGCGAATCGAAATGTCGCGAAGCGGAAGTGATTTTGGCCTTTTTCTCTATATGCGCCGCGCCCAAATCTATACGCGCCGCACCACTTTGGAGGCTTTTTTGAGGTACTTTCAGGAGTCCAAATTGTGCCCAAGTCTGCTTGTTGGAAATCCTGGCCTGTCTACTTTCCAACCCAAGTGGAATTTCTGAATTTGGTGCTCATTTTCCCCTCCAAAACTTCATTCTCCCAAGACTGCTTCCTGTGTGTCAAAATAGGGGTAGAGAGGTCATTTTTTGAGTGTTTTTGACCTCCTGGGGACACAAATCATGCCCAAATTTCTTGTCCATGCACCAGAAAGCATGGTTTTTCATGCTGAATCCAAAAATGCAAACCATTTGTGATTTGGGGCTCCCAATCCTAAGCGTCGCGCCAGTGGCGCGGCGCACAAGGAGAAAATCCCTGTTTTGTGCACAAAAATTTGTCAAATGACCAAAAATGCCCCAAAAATGCTCCAAATTTCTTGGCCATGTAGCATCAGTCATGATTTTTCATGTTGAATCCAAAAATTCTAACCATTCTTGATTTGGAGCTCCCAATCCTAAGCGCCGCGCTCAAAGCTATATGCATCAGGCCTTTTTGCAGGAGCTTTTTGGAGGCCTTCGCGGTGTCCAAATTGGATGCAGGATAGCTCATTGGAAAGGTATTTGAGTCTAATTTCCAACCCAACTATAATTTTTCAATTTGGAGTTCATTTTACTTGTCAAAAATCAAATATCCCAAGATTGGTCAAAATGTGCCCAGTGAGGCTGTTGCAGTCAACTTTTGAAGGTGTTCCTCAACTCCAAATTGAGCTCATGATAGCTAATTGGAAATATATTTGTGTCTAGGTATCATCTGACTCATCAAGAAAGTCATTTGGCCAACCAAGCTAGGAGAAAACTTGATTTTCCCAAGGTCATTTCAGAGGTGTATCAATTCTCCCAAGGCAATTGTATTTTTGACATTTATCTAAAACCATGACACCTGTGTAAAAAGTGGAGGTTTTTCTTCCTTGTTCTGTGGTGGATAAAAACCTCTCTCCGTTTTCCCAAATTCATCTTTGATTGCTCAGAAAAATCATTTGAGTGAAACCCATCCCGATGTGTGGGACAAGGGATTTGTCGAAATGAAGCGAAATGAAGGAGATAGGGGGCTTCTAAATTCTTGAGAAAATTTTTGGAAGTGGGGAGGGATGTTAGAAAGTAGGGGAAAGTGGAATCTCAGAAATTGAGTGAGGGGAAGGGGTCCAAAAAGGCAAAACACAGG
>APFE030647031.1:92864-110364 GCA_000404065.3 Pinus taeda
AGAAACTAGGGTTTGTGCGAAAATGAGGAATTTGGGGGATTTTAGTGATGGGAAGTGTTTAATAAGGTACATTATGGATAGGGGAAGGTGTATGAACATCAGGATACAAGATTTTCTGCTGATTTGACCATCCAAGAGAAATTAGCTTCAAAACCCTGGGAGAGGGAAATGAACCTTGCCTAGGCGCAACTGAAACATGAACAAGGTGTAAAATGACCCAGTGGAACTTGACATGATGATGAAAACCCTTTGAATGATGGTACACTCAGTTGAATGGTGACATGGAACGTCATTTGGACAACTTTTACAAGGGTAAAATCAAACCCTAGACCTAATGCCTAGTGACCAAATTTTGCTTGAAGACTCACTGAAATGACAAAATTTGACCTTGACACCTTAAAATCACTTTGTAAGAGCATGTTTGATCACTGGAGGAAGGCTGAAAAGACTGACACTAACATTGGCTCCAATGGGGGATGGTAGCTCCTTGGAGGTGCCAAGAACAGCAGACCTCTGGAAGAGCTAAACAGTGCCTTTTGTCCATTGGGCTATGGAGTCATTATTTCGACAGACCACACAAGACCCTGACTCATTTATTGACTGAAACCTGACTCATACTGACTCAATTATGGAACCAACATGACTGAAAAAACTAACTCAATGCAAAAGGAAATTACTCATGGCTGACTTAACTAAAACAAGAACTTACAAAACTTGTTTCAATGGAAACAGTCCATCAAGATTCGAGGGTTTCAAATCATGATGACAGCCACCTGCGTACTAATGCAATATGTACAATCATGTGTAATGTGTCTTCCAATGTAACAAATCAAGTAAATGGCTCCTTAATTGATTCTCATGATTAGATCTTCTGGTCAACAACAGATACTGGTAACTGGGCCTCCAAAAACATAATTGACCATGATCTCCTTCATCACTGAGTACTGCAATAATGACCTTCACTGTTGTCTGCAACAAATCTGCCATTGGATCATGAAGAACATAAGGTCTTTCCTCCTGCTGAAGAAATAAGGTGTCGTTTTCTTGTGATGCTGATCTCTTTTCATAAATAAGGGTAGGTTCCTGGTCTTCAAACAATTCTGAACAAGTAGATGAGCAGATTTCCTCTTCAAAGAGCATTTCAGAACATGAAACATAGGAAGAAGAATCTGAAATGGAATCCTGAATGGTCTGGTCTGTTGAAGTCTGAATACATTATAGATCATCTTCATATGATATGACAGGCAGATTGTCTTTGCATCCATCAATCATGAGAAAGAAACTTCAAATGATTCTTGAAACCCAACACAATCATTTATATCATCTACCATAAATTCACCCGGATATTTTTCACTTACTTGAACAAAATTCTCGTCTCGCTGTTCATGAGCTGAGTGGACTACCTCTTTATGAAGGCTTTGTTCTGATGACATGATAACATTTGGATTCAAAACTCTGTTTTCTTCATTCCAGGTGATTTTAACAACAAAATTCTCTTTCATGGGACTTAGTACAAGGTTTTCTTGGTCACCATAATCTGAATCTGGATCTGAAAGGGTTGACTTAACGTTATCACATTCTGAAAGTAGAACTGGACTTCCTTGCATGCTATCTTCTTCTATGGACAGATCTGAAATGACACTTTTTCTTTCATCGCTTTCAGTCATATGGAATTCTTCAACCTGTTGATCTATAAAGTTGTTCACCGGACTGTCATCCTTTTCAAAAGAGGGAGAAGTTTCACCAACACTTTCTTGACCATGTGCGCACTGCAAATCTGCTTTAGCTTGAGCTGGAACATAACCGTGCAAGAGTTGATCTATCTCGTCTTCAGACCAAGGAGATAAGACCTTTTCTTTCCTTTTGCTCAAACAGTGATTGTCTTCATTAATTTCAAGTGAAGGTGTATAAAATATTCCTCATACTGCTGATCCATTTCATGTAATTCCTGTTGACTGTCAAGATGCAAAATTCTTTCATCTTCCGCCATACTACAATCTTGATCATGCTGCAAATTTTCATGATCGTCTTTATGCTGTTGAAAGGGATTTTCGTACAGGGCTTCCATGATCTCATCATCCATAAAATTATCATCCTCATAGTATTTTTGAAGGCTTTCAATAAAAGTAGAAGCATGCTTGCAACAGTCATGAACTAGATTCAATGATGGATAAGAGTCTTTATATCTTTCAATGAACAGGACATGAAAATCCTTTAAACAGTAAATACAAGCAGGCGGCAAACTTTCATACCAAGATTGGGCTTCACCTTCTAGAGTGGCTAGGAATATCTTCATTAAGCAATCTTCATGAAAATCAACCTTCAACTTGTGAATATGCATGTGAAATCGAACTAGATGTAAAGCAGCGTCCTTCTTACCATCATCTTTAAACGTAGGCAAATTCCTTGACCAATCTACCTTCGGAATTTTATTTGGAAAGCCCAAAATGTGATCTCGGCTCATGGGATCGTATCTTCTTGCAATCCGCTCCATTTTAAAAAATCTCAAAGCTACTAATCCCTCTGCAGTGGAGTCACCATGAAGCACCGGTTGTTGGATTCTTCAGTGAAAGGAGTTGCCAGTTGAATGATTTCAGTCGTCTTCTTATGCCTGATCGTTGTTCACCATCAACCATCATATCTGAGCTTGATAGATGTACTGGGGCAAAACAATCTTCAAGCAAACCATTTTATCCCAGGTGGAGTCGCCACTATGTTAGCACCTAAATCCGCCTTAGGCTGAAGGAAGGCAAAATTTAGGGTAACCACAAACCACACCCAGTCTGGTAGCTAGCCCTACCAGAACAGGAGAGGGCTCTCTCCAAGTCACACTCAGTGAATAGATAAAGGAAATGGTCTGAGATGACTTACAGTGAAATATTGATCTTAGGCTAGTAAGTAATTATGGATACAAGAAACAATTTTTTTATGAAAGACTGAGTTTCTGGGATAGTATGGGACCAACGGACAGCAATGAGCAGAGAATTTAATACAAAGGCACAGATTACTTCGTGAGGCAAGATAGGCGGAAAGTCTAGCAATATAGTTTGAAATAACGTGGAATGGAGAGATTGCTTAGGAGGGTGAAAAGGGCATAAGTACATCAATCATTTTCAACAAAAGAGAAAAACACAGTGTGAAACTTTCCCACAGGCAGAGCAATAAAAATGAATTCTACCTTATCTTACTCAGAAAATTTCACTGGAAATGAATATGAATGAACTATGAAACATAAGGAAAAACACATTGCTACACTCACAACCACATGAATCTCATGAAACAGAGCTGTTGCCTTTCATTAATCCTTTGTCAAAATATACAATGAAGAAACAGAGTTTCTTTCCCACAGTCTCCCAAAAATTACGAGCCAACCAACCCTTTGCAAATGGTTTGCATACAATAAATAGACTATGCCATGAGGAAATAAAACGACCAAGAGTTAGGGAGTTTCTCAAATCATTACAAAATGGAGATGGAAAGCCAACCATTAGCTACAGGTGCAGCGTTACAAAAATGACAAATGGCTTAAGTGACTGCTCGCCTTCCTTTGCCACTTGGATAGAAGCCAACCTTTAGTGGAAATACTTTAAATTTTGCCTTAAGTGCTGAAAAAAGTGTAATGTAGATGAGCGGGCCCACTTGGAGAAAGTCACGAATCGAAATGTCGCGAAGCGGAAGTGATTTTGGCCTTTTTCTCTATATGCGTCGCGCCCAAATATATACACGCTGCGCCACTTTGGAGGCTGTTTTGAGGTACCTGCAGGAGTCCAAATTGTGCCCAAGTGTGCTTGTTGGAAAGCCTGGCCTGTCTACTTTCCAACCCAAGTACAATTTCTGAATTTGGTGCTCATTTGCCCCTCCAAAACTTCATTCTCCCAAGACTGCTTCCTGTGTATCAAAATAGGGGAAGAGAGGTCATTTTTTGAGTGTTTTTGACCTCCTGGGGACTCAAATCATGCCCAAATTTATTGTCCATGCACCAGCAAGCATGATTTTTCATGCTGAATCCAAAAATACAAACCATTTGTGCTTTGGAGCTCCCAATCCTAAGCACCACGTCAGGGAGAAAATCCCTGTTTTGTGCACAAAAATTTGTCAAATGACCAAAAATGCCCCAAAAATGCTCCAAATTTCTTGGCCATGTACCATCAGTCATGATTTTTCATTTTGAATCCAAAAATGCAAACCATTCTTGATTTGGAGCTCCCAATCCTAAGCATCACGCTCAAAGCTATATGCGTCGCGCCTTTTTGCAGGAGCCTGTTGGAGGCCTTCTCGGTGTCCAAATTGGGTGCAGGATAGCTCGTTGGAAAGGTATTTGAGTCTAATTTCCAAAATAGCTAGAATTTTTAAATTTGGATTTAATTTGACCTGTCAAAAATCAAATCTCCCAAGACTGGTCAAAATGTGCCCAGTGAGGCTGCCTCAAGGCAGAGTGCTGTTGCAATCAACTTTTGAAGGTGTTCCGTAACTCCAAATTGAGCTTATGATAGCTCATTGGAAAGATATTTGTGTCTAGTTATCATATGACTCATCAAAAAAGTCATTTGGCCAACCAATCGAGGAGAAAACTTGATTTTCCCAAGGTCACTTCAGAGGTGTATCAATTCTCCCAAGGCGATTATATTTTTGACATTTATCTAAAACCATGACACATGTGTAAAACGTGAAGGAGGTTTTGCTTCCTTGTTCTGTGGTAGACAAAAACCTCTCTCATTTTTCCCAAATTCATCTTTTATTGCTCATAAAAATCATTTGAGTGAAACCTATCCCGATGTGTGGGACAAGGGATTTGTCGAAATGAAGCGAAATGAAGGGGATAGGGGGCTTCTAAATTCTTGAGAAAATTTTTGGAAGTGGGGAGGGATGTTAGAAAGTAGGGGAAATTTGAATCTCAGAAATTGAGTGCGGCGAAGGGGTCCAAAAAGGCAAAACACAGGCCTAGCCTAGAAAATTGCCAAGTTGAAGCAAGAAACTAGGGTTTGTGCGAAAATGAGGAATTTTGGGGATTTTAGTGATTGGAAGTGTTTAATAAGGTACATTATGGATAGGGGAAGGTGTATGAACATCAGGATACAAGTTTTTCCGATGATTTGACCATCCAAGAGAAATTAGCTTCAAAACCTTAGGAGAGGGAAATGAACCTTGCCTAGGCGCAACTGAAGCATGAACAAGGTGTAAAATGACCCAGTGGAACTTGACATGATGATGATAACCCTTTGAATGATGGTACACTCAGTTGAATGGTGACACAGAACGTCATTTGGACAACTTTGACAAGGGTAAAATCAAACCCTATACCTAATGCCTAGTGACCAAATTTTGCTTGAAGACTTACTCAAATGACAAAATTTGACCTTGACACCTTAAAATCACTTTGTAAGAGCATGTTTGATCACTGGAGGAAGGATGCAAAGACTGACACTAACACTCCACACCATATATATCGATGTGCCCCTCACCATCCTGCATGTCCTCCTGCTCAACCTCCTCCTCGAGCTTCTGACATCTTAAGCTAGGTATCCACTAGTATAAATGCCTCTTGGTCTCATCCTCTAGCTTTCCTCATCCTATCTGCTCCCTTTGAGGGGGTCTGGGGTCCTTTCGGTCAAATCTCTCCATGAGCCTCTATGTGAACTCTTTGTAGGATGTGATACATACATGAACAAAAGGGATCAACCCTCGGTACCACAATTCCATAGCATCTCCATCCAAGTGAAAAATGCCATGTCTAATAGCGTTTGCCTCCCTCATGGGGTTTAGGCGGAAATATGTGTCCAATTATTGTACCCATTTTCTGACAGAACTCCTAGTTGAACCATCAAAGTGGGTCAAGGTCATTTTTCCCTCAATGATACTCACTCTCCCTTGAGCCATGGGTTTGTCTATAGTTCGCCCATCATAGTACATACAAGCCCAAATCTTTCGTGATCTTGATGGCTATTCCGCAATTGGCCAAGATCATGCTCTGATACCACTGTAATATTCCTAATGGAAATTTTACAATGATAACGAAGTCATGCAAAGATAATAACACATGATTTTTCAAAAATGCATACACATAAACTATAAATATCTCCAAATCCACAAACTAGCCAAGATTTTACTAATAATAGTGTTGTGGTACAAATGAGTTGGACAAAATGCACCCGGGCTTGCACAAGGCAAGCCATAAGCACCAGGTGATGAATACAAGAAAGCTCAACAACTAAAATAGCAAGCTCCTCTAGAAAACTGTGTTGCTGCTCCAAAACTACATTGCTACTTGACTTCACCCCCTGATTTTCCCACTCTAGTGTGCCCATAAAAATCTATAAGATTAGGAGAGTGATCCTTGCCTAAAACCCAGAAAAAACCCAAAAAGAGTTTGGCCTATCTCCAAGCCAAAGTTGAACCCACAAAATGGTGCAAATTCCCCAACTAATTAGCAATTCTCCCTGCTATAAGAATTAGGATTTCAGGTCTGAATATCACCCGAAAAAATCTGTAAAATTATCTATAGACCCCTCTCAATAAACCCACAAAAACCTAGAAAGGGTTTTGGCTGAATCCACCAATCCCTGATGACCCCCAATAAGTGAAAATTACCCAATTTGGCCAAAAAATGCCCCACAAAACTAATACTGATGAATTAAGTGTTGGCATTATGATACAAGTATTATTCTTGATGGCAACTCTACAGGTCAACTCAATTTTGATAAGAGGCTAACAGGAATATTCAGAGGCAGTAGGGCAGTGGTACGGAGGATCAGGAAGATGGAACTAAGGTCTATTGAGCAGAATAAAGAAGTTGAAGGAAGAAGATGATGTAAGAACAGTTTAAGAGATACATGCAGGTTCACTTAGTCCAAGCAGCGTATACACGCAGGTATTTAGAATAGAAATAGCGTATAACGTACACACGTACTCCCACAGAAGGCAAAGCGCGTACATGTTCAAAACCATGGTTTTGGTCCGAGGTATGTGGTCCAAGGTATCTTTGGACCATGATATTGACCTTAGATATTTAGTCTGAGGTATTCGGTCCATGGTATTTGATCCAAGGTATTGGTCCTAAGTGGATTTGGTCCATGGTATTGAGAAAGGCCAAAAACTATATAAAGAAGAGAGGATCATAAGGCCAAATGTGCAAGTGAATAAGATTCTAAGGAATACTTCTATCTGAAGTATATTTTATGTTGCAGGGTTATGTTTGGGACTAGATCTGAAATATTTATGTGCACCTTGAGTTCAATATTGGAGCAGTATCATGCGACCTGAAATGACTTATTCTTGAATGATCTGATATTGGTTGAGGCTAGATCTAATGTTTTGCATCTGTTTTATTCATTATCTATCATGATCTGGGTTTGTCTGAAGTCTAGAATTGCAGCAAAGTTCTGAGTCAATATTTTCAGATTTGTACGCAGGTTCATCTCGGCAAAAGATCGTATACCTACGGGTTTTGTTCTTTCAAGTAGCGTATACAAAAGAAAGGTTTGATGTTCAGAGATGACTAATCTATCATATCAGTATTGTTGATTTATTGTTGTTGCTATTTCATTGTTGCCTGTCAATGAAGTCTTCTTAGATCTGAATGTAAATCTACATGCATAAGGAGGTTGATATTTGATTGATTGTATGAGTGAGAAGAAGTGTTTTCTATTGCCTACCTGTGTAAATTTCTTTAACTTGATAGTAGATGTTCTATACATTGCTGGTTGGTACAGTGTGATTTAGAGATTTTATGATTCAGAATCTTTAGAGGTATACGCAGGTTGGGCTAAAGGAAGTAGCGTATACATGCACGTTTTCTTCATTGAAGTAGCATATACAGTCTGACACATGAATTTTTGAGGTTTTAGTTGGTTCTAAATGTTGATACAGGTTTTTGGGTTTAGCACAGTGTTGTGATGACAGTGATCTAATTGTTTCAGATTAACTAAATGTTGGTTGATGAAGTTTGAGTTTCTAAATTTCTGATGTGTTATTGATGAGTCAAGGTCTTCATATGTCTTGATGTGTGCCAGGAGTATCTAGTCTGAAAATTCATGAAACATGGTCCCTGATGGAAGAGTGGAGTTTTTTGTAGGTTGGCACCTACGTACTAGTAAATATATTGCCTAATACAAGGGCTAGGGGGTTGTAGCTCCCTTCCAATAGAAGCTGCAGAACGAGAGAAGGTTGTAACCTTCTGTAGGTAGAAGCCTGCGTACTAGTATGAGTCTGCACCAATACAAGATTGTTAATAGATTTTCTTATTGTTATGAGACGACAGCAGCAAGTAGTTTTCACCGACATTAGGTTTCCACCTAAAATCTTGGTGTTCATGTGTGTTGCTTATGTGTAATGGTTTATTATGTTTATATTGCACATGGTTACAGTTTAATGATTGATGAAGTACTTATGCACTGATTAAAGATCAACATATGATGAACTAACTGAATCATATGTTTACTGCATAAACGCTGGTTGCCTTGCAGACAATTGCGGGTACACGCTAGTTCCCCTCTTTGAAGTGGCGTATATAAATCTGATTATGAAAAAGAAAAATTATTGATCTAATAATACTGATTCACCCCCCCTCTCAGTATTATTTCTAACAATTGGTATCAGAGCCAGGTTCTTCAAAATAAGCTTGATTGCTTGAAGGAAGATCCATCAAGATGAATAATCATGAAATCATGGGATCCATCAGACCACCAATCTTCGATGGGAGCAACTTTGTTTATTGGAAAATAAAAACCAAAGCCTATCTACAATCTCTTGGAACAGACGTCTGGGAAATTGTGGAAGGAGGATATAAATTTCCAACAACAATTCCTACAGACGCTGCAGGTAAAAAGCAATATGAAACCAATGCCAAAGTTGTCAATACTTTATTGGGAAGTTTGTCACAATCAGAGTTTCTCAAAGTCATGCAACTCAAATCAACCAAAGAGATATGGGACAAAATCGTTCAAAGCTACGAAGGAGACTCTCAGGTAAAACGTGCTAAGCTTCAAACTCTCATAATTCAGTATGAAACTCTTATGATACATAGTGATGAGAATATAGCTAGTTACTCCTTACGTATAGATGAGATTGTTAATTGTATGAAGAATCTAGGTGAAGAAATAAAGGAAGTTACCTTAGTTGAGAAAATTTTGAGATCCTTGTCTGCTAAATTTGAATCAAAAATGTCTGCCATAGAAGAAAAACAGGATCTGCAAAATATCACTATGACATAGCTTCACGGAATCCTAACTGCTTTTGAGATGAGAAAAGGGGTTCCACCAGATATGAGAGAAGCCGCATTTAAAGCTTCAGCAAAAGGAAAAGAAAAGGAAGAACACAATGGATTAGGACACATTTCAGAAGAAGAAGATGAGGTAAATTTTGTCAAGAAGCTTCAACAGGGTTCTGGAATGTTCATAGGTAAGCTACCTTTCAAATGCTTTGCCTGTGGTACAATCAGTCATTATGCTGCCAAATGTCCTCATAAAGATAAATATGAAAAAGGAAGGGAATATGCAAAAGGGAATAAGAAACAAGTTGTGAATAGAAGGAGTTACTATACTCATGAAGATAGCGATGGTTTATCTAATATCGATGAAGATGAAACTGGTCAAGATTACAGACTTCTCATGGCTTATGATAGAGATGATTTTTGGGATAGTTTAGAAGAGGATAGTGATGGTTTATCTAATAGTGATGATTATAGACTTCTCATGCTTATGACAATGATGATTTTTGGGATGATTTAGAAGAGGAAAACTTTCATGAAAAAATCTCTAAACTCAAAATCTGTTTCGAAGAAAAGAATATGATCATAGATAGCTTGACATACCAACTTGTTGAAAAAGAAAAACACAATGAAAAACTAAAATGTTAAAATGTGGGTATAAGAAAAGATCTTGAGAAAACAAAATCTCTCAATCTTAGATTTGCTAAAGGATCATCAACTTTAAATGAAATTATCAAAGTTCAGTGTTTTCCTCTGATAAAGACAGGTCTTGGATATACTAAAGAAGCATCTCAGTCACAGAAGTCATCAACCTCCTGTTATCACTCAGGTTGTTCCCTGCTTCCTAAAGGGAATACGGCCGAGGTAACCACTAACCAGTCTTTTAGTTACAGGTCCTAGCCTACCTGCAACCAGAGAGGGCTCTCTCTTTATAATTTAGCGTTGTTTGTGGGTGATTTTAGGCTAGTTATGGTGTACTGATTTTGTTTTAGATTTGGTTAGTTGGTGAATTCAAACAGAGCTGGGATATAAACTACAGAACAGTTTGAGCCATTGGGCTATGGAATTCATGACTGTGTACTGCTGAAATATGTTTTGAGGGAAGAGTATTGCTGCAAAGCCAGATAGGCATCTGTGGAACAATTTTTCAAGATTGGGTGGTGAAGTTATGAATTTAGTGAGTGAAAGGCAGTTAAGAATCTTTCACCATGCTAATAAGGGGAGAAATTGGGAGTATTGCTCAAGAGCAGTTAAGAATTCCTAAACAATATTCATAATGAGAGAATTAGTTCAAATATGAGCAATTAAGAATTCATATCCATGGCTAATCCTGAAGAAAACATATTAGAAACAAAGATTGAGCATAGGGTGTATTTAAACAAGTCCTAAGCTATTCTTTTTCCCTGTTACTATGATCATGAAACATATGTGAATTTCTTGCATACACAGAAAGATAAAAACATAGTTGAGAATAACTTATTGTTCCATTAAACGACACAGGAATTCTGCAACATAACACAGTCCTTCATTTCCACCTTCAAACAGTATAGGAACCAGGAACTCCACCAGCAATTTGTATTAGCAAAAAGTCTGAGATATACAATGCAGCTCTTCTGAGAGAGTTTCACTACAACCGACCCTCAATACATTCTATGAGGGGATATATATACAAAAATAGGAGATAAAATATCTAGACAGTGAGTTATTGTGTAATAAATTACATCACCAACTCTCTTATAGAAATAAATGAAAGAAATAACTATAGCAGTTAATACTAATATGGCAGCTGTCTTTCTGTCAGACAAATTTTGACTTTTTGGATCAACAAAGTTGGCTGTAGCTGCGTTTCTAAATCTGCGTTTGCTGAGCACGTTGTCTGAGTGCTTTGATGACTCACTGCACTGATGCTTCCTGTAATACCTGTGTGCTTGATTCTTTGCTGACCTGTACTGTGACTGAGATCTGAAGATGACAAAAGAGAGAGCAGACTGAAATTTATCTGGGCAATACTTCCAGCATTGCTTGCCACCAATCAGCTGGAGGTAGCTGATGTCTCCTTATCTTTATAAGTGTCTCATCTGCTTCAGTATATCTATAGAAATTTGGAGGCACTTCAAACAGATGATTAATCTCATGCTCAATAAAAAATAAATTCTCCAATTTATCATAGTGTTAGCCTCCTGTTGCAGCAAGTTACTCATATTTCATGATTGACATTTTTACAGGCCAAATATGTCATACTTTGCATGTTGCAATGCTCCATATTTGCTGATAGACACCAAAGAAAGAGGCCATGAGAGAATGCTACTCAGAGTTCATCCACTGCATTCCAATTTTGAAGAATTATTCCATTTTTGTAAAGTTCTCATCTAAAGGGAGGTCCAAACAGTTTAATCTTGGTCTCCCTAGGTTTCAATTTACTGTTGTAGAATATAGAAAATGAATAATCTGTCCAAACAGCCTAATCTTGGCAGATTTTAGATAGGTAGAGAATCAAAGGAGCCCAATTGCTTAATCTGGGCCCTTGGAAGAGATAAGGGTAGAGTGAGATAGGAGGACATTCAAAAGAAAAAGAGGACATTCAGGGCTTGCTAATTCAAATGCACCCAATCTAAGTGAAGAAAAATATGTTAGGATTTTTAAGTTGGGTAGGTAGTGTGAGGCTGCAGAAGTAAGGATGGTATTACCATTTGGTTTATCAAAAGGAGGACCCACAACATGTATAAGTTGGCATCTTGGCAGTTCACTGGCAGTACAATAAGGAAGCATGACTAATTCCCCTTTCCTTTCCCCCAAGAAGTCATCTAACTAACATTCCCCTAAGGACCTTGAGATCTGCCCTAGTAATCCAGTTTCAATTCATTTCTTACTAAAGCCAAGTTGACAATTGAGTTGACTTAGTGAAAAGAAGCCACATTTCTTGTGTAAAAATCATCATTCTGAATTCCACTCATTTTCTATCTCTAAGTTTTACTTCTTAAAGCTTAGCGTTTTCCCCTACATTTTCACCTCACAAAGTCATATTAACATCTAATTGTATTATTTAGCTCCCTAACATGGTTCCCCTTCCCTAATTCTACAAAAACTATATAAAATCCCAAAAAAAAATCTATTTAAATACCCTCCCCCTAGCAATATAGCTATAAAGTCATGTCTTGGGGAATATTAATCCATCAGGGACTAATATTAACCCTCCTTCGCCCTAATCTATGGAATTAAGTTAAAAAACCCTTGGTTAAATTTAATTTCCATAGTTTCTGCCCTCATAAACCCCTTTTTACCCCTCCTGTGCTAATGTATTGGTTTGTAATGTTTTTAAATAAACATTTACAACGAGCGCGCATTTTAAAAACCCGCTAACCCTAAGTCTAAACCCACCCCGCTCACATTTTTATTTAATTCATTATTTAATTGGGTGGGGCCCGTGGCTTAACCTGTTGTCACCTCATACTCCCCGGCAACCGTCTGATGCATGGTGATCCCGATCCAAAGGTGGGCTGTCAATTTCACGGGCGAATAGGCGAAGGTTTAGCGTCTGGGGGATTGGCGGTTTCCCCGTCGTATCCCCGCCACGCGTCGCTCTCCCGGGTTGTTCAGAGCCCCCCCCCCTATACCGCTTACAGCCCAAAGGGGAATACCGGAAACCGCCCCCGCCCTGTGACGTCATACCCACGTCACCCATGATGTCACCATCCACGTCCACCGTCGCTGCTCCACGTCGCCTCCACGTCATCCATCCACGTCCATGCCCCGCCACCGTGTCACTACCACGTTGTCACCCACGTCATCTTGCCGTACCCGGGACCCACCGATGACGTCATAGCCGAAAAGCGCCAAAAGTGCCAAAAAGTCCGAATTTCGCATAAAACCAAGAAAAAGGGTCGTTTATATGTCATTTTCACCACTCATTTCGGAGCGTTGTGCATGTTATTACGACGATTTGCCGCCAAACTCGCAATTTAACCGTTCGAGCTGCCACCACCTACCGATTCAAGTCAATTGCTTGCCATTGTACCAGTTCAACGCCCTCGAAGCTGCAAAAACCAGGTATTTTCCCGCAGTTGACCTATTTCACCCCTGTTTTTGCCATTTTTCTCCTAGTTACCTCCAAAAAAATCTCTGCAAGCTCCTCACAATTAAATTATCTACTTAAAAACTGCCTAATTTCCTGGTTCAGCTCCTGCTCCAAATAAAACTCGGTGAACCCGCGCCCTCCTGCAAAATTCACCGTTAAAGTGATTGTAAAACCTGAGCCTGCCAGCAGAAGTTCATACAACTGTGCATTAATCCCTTTACTAGAATTCCCTCTGCAAAACTCCAGCTACTTAGCTCAAAAACAGTCTGTTTCTCTGCATATTGCCCCATAGTCATCAACCCAGTAAAAACTCTGTTGAAGCTCTGAAATTTGCCTTTATCATAAATACAGACAACTAGTCACTCCCAAGTACAAATTCAGTTTGCAGTCCTCAGCCTTTTCACTAATCCTAAGCTCAAGTACTAATCCAAAAAAGGTTTCAACATGGCCACTCCATCAGCTCTAAATGTTGCTCCTATCAATACACCCAACAAGGAGCTTGAAGCAATGCCTTTAGTGGACAATGATTTCCTCATTCAGGATTTTGTGGGAGAGAGGAACCACTTGCAGACCTTCTGCCAGCTGAGGAATAGCCACTTAAGCAACAGTGACATGTATGGCATCTGGGAGTCAAATCTGCCCACCTATTTCTTGCCTTTTGTGAATATCTTTCCTGAAATCATTCACCTTTGTGCTGAGAACTATGACCAAAGCCTCAGAGCTATCAAGTCTCCATCTGGGAGCATACTCTTTCACATTACTCCTGATTCCATCAATCAGATGCTCAACTTCAAACAAACCCAACTGCTCTTCCCTTTTTCCATAAAACACCTGCTGGATGAAGGCTCCAAGCTCTCTAGCACTGAGATTGCTACAATTGCTAAGACTTTCATGAGGGCAGACCGCCAACCTACTGGGCCACCTCCTTTCCTGTATGCAAATTTCAATGAGGTAGGCAAGTTGCTTGTAGACATGATATCCTCTGTGTTGGGTTTCTCAACAAATGAACATATTGATGAAACAGTGTTGGTCTTGTTATCTGCATATAGCCTTGGGAAGCCCCCTGCTATGAAATACAATTATGCCAAGTTTATTGCCAACAAAATACATGACCAACTGCTAAAGCTGGACAGGGAGGCAATATTTAAGTATTCATCATACATTTATCACCTGTTCATGTACTATCAAACAGATTGTTTCCAATGCCCTATCAAGAAGCTGGATTCACAGGGTGAGAGGAGGTCTGTCATCTTTTGGTCTTCAGTTTTCCATCAAGTCCAGAAATCTCCTTATTCCTACTGTGAGTTCATTGACCAATTTGTCTATCCAGTCACATGCCTCTTGAAAAGAACTCCTCCTGCCAGATTGTCAAATGACATGCAGAAAATATTACAGCTGCCCAAGAATTACAAAATAGGTGATTGGTATCTATACCGAAATCACACAGTCATCAGAATCTATGGTTGTGAGCTCTGTCCTTATAGGCTCCCAAGATATGGGCCTATGAGATTGTTTGCCTTGGATTACTATAGGCAACTCATCAATTCTGATCTTACACACTTTCATAGTGCCAAGAAGAAAGCCAACCTGAAATTCAAAGACCGTCTAGGCCCCTTCATCATGAACAAGAAAGATGGTTGGCAAGAGGCTGATCAAATACTTGGGCAACAGCTTAAACTGAAAAGGAGTTTCTAGTGGGTCCCTTATGACCCTAATGGATTTATCAGTGCTAGAAGAGTCAAATATAGGCTGTTAGCCTATAAGCATTGTCCATATCCACAAATTGAACATTTTTCCAACCAAGATGAATGGGTGCCTGGGACATTAGTTGAGGAATTTACTCAAGAAGAGACAATGGAGCAAACTGTGAAAGATTTAGAAAAAACTCTTGACTTGGATTCTTTTCAGCAGGTCACATTCAAGCTACCAATCCAAGTTGGAGAAGGCACATCCACTACTACAGCTGCATAGACCCTCCAGCAGGCATCTACAACAACAACAGCCACAGCAAAAGGAAAAGAAGTGATGGATGTACAACAGGAAACAGAGGCAGAACATCCCAGCACTTCCAAAGATCAAAGTCAAGGGCAAGCCCCTCTACAGCAATCTGAAGCATCACAGCTTCCAATCTTACAAACTCCTCTCCATGAGAAAAGAGGCAAAAAACATGATAGAGAGGAGACCATACCTCCAAGTGGGTTAACACAGCAACCAGAGGCCAAGAGGCAAAGAATTGACCCTCAAACTAAAGAGCACATCAATGAAGAAAGGGTAGAAAGCCAAAGCAGAGAAAGGGAATCCAGCCAGCAAACTGCTACCAGCTCATTCCAGTAGGAACAAGGTATGCAGCAAAGTACAAAAGTGTCCTCTTCCAGGTAGCAAGGCAAGCAACCAACTAGAATCAAAGGAACCTTTATGGAAATCAAGGCACAAAATGAACTCTTGAGAGTTCAACTTTATCATAAATTCTTAAAGGAAACACCCTCCAAGCAACAAAGATTGATGGCAGCATATGATATCAAGGAGGATAAAATGATTTTGACTCATTTTAAGCCTAAGGTTCCAAAGCCCAAGCCGTCTGCAGACTACACAAAGACAAATCTAGAGGTCCTCTCTAAGGACATACATCCCATGGATCAAATTGAATTGCACAAACAGACAGGGGAAATGGTGTATGCCACACTTGCAGACAGGGCCATGCTAGCCCATCAGTTAAAAGAGTCACTGAAAAATACACATACACAGCTAGATTTGGAAAGGATGTCTTCCACTGCTAAGGACAACAGAATAAAAACTTTGGAAGACATAATTATTGATTTAGGACATGATCCTAAAGATCCAAAGTGTATCAAGGCCCTTATGAAGAAAAAGGAGGATGACATTGTTGCACTCAGAAAGCAAGCAAAGCTGCCTGCAACTATTCACCCTCGAACAGCAGAGCTTGCACAGGAAAAACAGGTTGATGAGACCATGGATCTGCTTCTTAAGATGAATCAGAGAATACTACAGATGGAAGCAAAATTGGAAAAGGCATTACAAGACAAGCAAGGGGAGTCAACCTCCCAACCCCCTCAAACATCTACAACTCTTGGCCCTGCTCCTCCTACACAAGCAGCAGCAACCCCTCCTGGTATACAGACAAGAAGGGAGGCTGGTATACAGACAAGAAAGGGAGGCTGGTATACAGACAAGAAGAACTATTACAGGGACCTTAAGCTATCTAGCATTTTATCCTCCACCGAACCTCAAAATGTAAATGAAGCATGCAAAGATGAATGTTGGGTCAAGGCCATGGATGAAGAACTTGAGCAAATTGAATAGAATGACACTTGGGAATTAGTTCCTAGACCTCATGATAAAAATATTTTAGGAACTAAATGGATATTCAAGAACAAGTTGAATGAAAATGGAGAAGTCATTAGAAACAAGGCCAAACTTGTTTGTCAAGGGTATGCTCAATAAAAAGGTACAGATTTTGAAGAAACTTTTGCACCTGTTGCCAAACTTGAAGCCATAAGAATGTTTCTTGCTCTTTCCAGTTTTCGGAAATTCAAAGTATACCAAATGGATGTAAAATCAGCCTTCCTTAATGGAGATTTAGAAGAAGAAGTTTAAATTGAACAGCCAAAAGGATTCATTCTTGGAAATGATGCAAAACTTGTACACAGACTCAAAAACGCTCTCTATGGTCTGAAACAGGCTCTAAGGGCTTGATATTACCGCCTCAACAAATATCTACACCGACAAGGTTTTACACAAGGTTCTGCAGATAGCAAGTTACATATAAAGATTGAAAATGATAAATTGCTAATTATTATTGTTTATGTTGATGATATCATTTTTGGTATCAATGAAGAATCCATGAGTCATAATTTTGCTTCAATAACGCAGCAAGAATTTAAAATGTCCTTGCTTGGTGAACTTACCTATTTTCTTGGTCTACAAGTTCAGCAAACTAAAGATGTTATTTTTCTTTCACAAACCAAATATCTCAAGCAGATATTGAAAAAGTACAGAATGGAAGATTCTAAACCTGTATGTACTCCAATGGTAACAGGATGCAGTCTCAGCTCAAAATATGAATCAACAGCAGTACATCAACTAACTTACAGATCCATGATTGGCAGTCTGCTTTATCTAACAGGTACCCAACCTGACATCATGCATGTAGTAGGAATATTTGGAAGATTCCAAGCAAATCCAAAGGAATCACACCTTCA
>APFE030647031.1:112864-148230 GCA_000404065.3 Pinus taeda
TTATGTTGCCTACCTGTGTAAAGTTCTGTAAGTTGATAGTAGATGTTCAGTACACTACTGGTTGGTACAGTTTGTGATTCAAAGATTTTATGATTTAGAATCTTTAGAGGTATGCGAAGGTTGGGCTGAAGGAAGTAGCGTATATACGCAGGTTTTCTTCATTCAAGTAGCGTATACAGTCTGACACATGAATTTTTGAGGTTTCAGTTACTTCTTAGTGTTGATATAGGTTTTTGGGTTCAACATAGTGTTCTGATGACAGTGATATGATTGTTTTAATTTAACTGTATGTTGGTTGGTGAAGTTTGAGTTTCTAAATTTCTGATGGGTTATTGATGAGTCAAGGTCTTCATATGTATTGATACGTGCCAGGAGCATCCAATCTGAAAATTCATGAAAGGTGGTCCCTGGTGGAAGAGTGGAATTTTCTATAGGCTAGCACCTACGTACAAGTAAACATATTGGATAGTACAAGAGCTAGGGGGTTGTAGCTCCCTTCCAGTAGAAGCTGGAGAACGAGAGAAGGTTGTAACCTTCTGCAGGTAGAAGCCTGTGTACTGGTATGAGTCTGCACCAGTACAATATTGTAAACAGATTTTCTTATTATTAAAAGAAGACAGAGACGACAACAGCAGGTGGTTTTCACCCACATTGGGTTTCCACCTTAAATCTTGGTGTTCATGTGTGTTGCTTATGTGTAATGGTTTATTATATTTATACTACACATGGTTATTGTTCAATGATTAATAAAGTACTAATGCACTAATTAAAGATAAACATATAATGAATTAACTGAATTATAAGTTTACTGCATAAACGATGGTTTCCTTAAAGACAGTTGCGAGTACACGCTAGTTCCCCTCTCTGAAGTAGCGTATATAAATCTAATTATGAAAAAGAAAAATTCTTGATATGATAATACTGAATCATCCCCCCTCTCAATATTATTTCCAACATTAAGCCCAAATCCACCACTAGAAATATCTCCCAACTTTGGCTAAATTCTCCCCTAAGGAATACCTCCAATCTCCAACCTTTATCTCTCCTCAACCTCTATTCCTCCAACCCCTGTGCACTTCCAAAAATGTAGAATTTCGGCCCCAAGAATTCTCTCAACTCAACCCAGCTGAATTAACTTGTAAATATGCCCAATGGAAACTCTAAATTGAGCTCCCCAAATTGCCTCACTAGGAGACACTCAAAGTTCTCTGAAATGAGGGTGCAATTCTCGCTTGGAAATTCCTTTTGCTGAACAGCACGGTAGTCTTGGCTAAGAAGCTCAAGATAACTAATGTTGAATTGTCAAATGATCAAAGATGCTAAATGGAGGCCTCCAAGCTCTATTTATAATTGCTCTTCCTCTCCCTTGGTGGTCCCCACCTTACACTAATAAAATATTACTTTGCTGCCATTATTCATTAAAATAATAATTTCCACTTTTCTCCCACAAAATAATATTTTCTCCTTTTTATTTAATATCACCAAAAATTGGCAAAACCCCTTAGTGAATTTTGCACTCACAAAAATTAGGAACATTACATATGGAACAATAACAATACAAAAATAATGGAACCCCTTCTCTTTTGAGTTGCTTATAATTTAACATGGCTTGATAGCCATATAGGGTTATTGTAAACACTTTTTGCATGCCTTGACCCTTAACTAGTGTTAGGGTTTTAAATTCTTTAGAATCTTCTTGGAATTCCACACATGACTAGCCCCCAATATGTGAGAAATTGGATTGACATTACATCCACTTGGTACCATGGTGGTCAATAAGGTAGATCAACTTGTGGGAGGCATAACTTCTACATACAAATTTTGATTGAGGTGATTCTCCGATTGTTGGAAAGATTTTGGTGTGTAGAACAATGTTGAGGGGCTAAAATCTATGCTTGGAAAGATTTGACACATAAAATTGTGATTTGATGTCTCAAATTGGCTCTAGAATGTTGGAAATGTTGAAGAAAGTGTTCGGTCTTCATAAATGTACTTTTGATATTTGTATTGATTCAAGAAAAGAAATATTATTTTTGTTATATTTATCAATGAGTTTCTTGCTCATTGGAATAGGTCTAGCACATGTCAAAGTGTTATAGGTGAGTCAAAGAGTCAAAAGAAAATGTTGAAGAGCCTTAAGGGCATCTTACACCATATATATATTTGTATAAGAGTCAAATAATATCTTTCCAAGCAAAGTCAAAGTCCTCTCCATGCAACGACATCATCAAAGGAGCAAAATCGTGTAAAGGAAGTCAAGTCAGCCTACTGTCCTTTAGTCGACCTCAATTCAGCCTAAAGAAGGGATAGTCCTCTATATATAGAGGTTGTCCACTCTTCCAATGACATGATCAATCACCTCTGAAATCAGCGAGCAAGTGAAGTCGAGTAAAGGGTGGAAAATTCGAGTTTAAAGGAGCCTTTAGTGCAGGGAAGAAGGAGGAGACATAACTAAAGTTTAAAGAATTTTTTCAAGTGAATTGCAATCACACGTGTAAGGAAAAGGAGGGTTTTCTACGATCACTACAACAACAACGTCAAAGTTTCTCATCTCTCATTTTTTGGGCTAGAAACCTAAGGCCTGTAAGGTCTCCCACTATAGTGAAGAAGATACTCTCTCAAGCGAAGAAGAAAAGGGTCAAAACCTAAGGGAAACCTCCCACATGTACGAAAAACTAGGGCTACAGTGTTGCCACATCAAGTCTATAACTTCACATCAAGAAAAGGCTCGGTTGGTCAAGAGAAGGAAGGTGTTTTCATTGGTAACAGATCTAACTAAGGATTAAAGGTTGAGTCTCTTCTAGAGATAGTATACCAAGGACTATCAACAGTTGAAAGAAGGACGAAGTGTCGAGGAATGAAGTGATGGAAGAAGGAGGACAAAGTGCTAGGGAAACAAAGTGCAGGAAGGAGGAAGGACTTGACTTATGCTTGAAGGATATTCTTGTCAAGGGTCTATGATTTGGCATTGATCAATAAGAAGCTTCAATAAGAGAAATTTACGAAAGGGTTTTCCTCTCTAAGAGAGAGAGGTTTTTCCCTAGTAGAGAGCCGACATCAAGTGCTTCACAAATTGTTATAAAGTCTAGAAGAATCCTACTATATCTAATTGCCCTGGATTCTTCAACGGGAAACCTTGAATCACCAAATTGGGACCTTCCCTTAAAATGGTTTGTCCAAGCTAATTCCTCCAATTTTTCCACCCAAAAAAATACAAAGATAGTTGAAAAATTATATATCGACCTATTCTAGAT
Organism: Pinus taeda; assembly: GCA_000404065.3. Taxonomy (NCBI): domain Eukaryota; kingdom Viridiplantae; phylum Streptophyta; class Pinopsida; order Pinales; family Pinaceae; genus Pinus; species Pinus taeda. The sequence continues at coordinate 116,119 of APFE030647031.1, forward strand.
CATACATCCCTAGTTGGAGAGGCTTTTGGTGCTAAAAGCTTTTACTAAATGAGGTAAGGAATTTTTTTCTCTACCTTCTCACTAAAGTACCATTTGGCCTTACCTAGAATCTATTATTTCAACCCTATCTGCTAGAGTTCATGTTACCCCTATCTAGGAGTTATGTACTTTTGCAAAATTTTATCTTTTTCCAACTTTGGATGGGCTTATAGAGCTATTTCCTCTATTCTAGTGTTGAGGGTGTTGGATATTCTCCCAACAGTAGGGGATCTCCTCAGTATAAAGACCCAATTAGACCCTACATCGTTTGGTGTGGGAGTCCCATCTAAAATGGCATGGCTGCCATTTTTGTTTGACTTATGATATGCCTTATCAAAATCAACAACATATGAGAGAACCAATATCACTTAATGGACATGCAAGTAACGTTAGCTTTGTGAAATGCACAAGTAGAACGTGTATAAATAATTCCATGAATAAATTAAGTAACATGAGCCTTTATAAGAATAATGATAGTACTACTCTAATAAAGACGTGTATAAGGAAAGAATCACTAATTGATCAAAAAATAGTTTTCAAACAAATGTGATCATGAAATCATAAAGGCATGCAATTTCAATTGAGATTTGTATTAAATACAACAAAATAGTTTGTTCCCTTCAACACATGCGAATACAGACACATACCATAGCCATTACAATAGAATTATTACAATGTGTTTGATATATGCATGAAAAAGATGTCCAGCTCAAAGAGCTTCTGATGATTATGTTAAAGTACCAAGATGCACAATTACAAAGACACCACTCGATCCAATAGTGGAACATGGAAGCCACTACATACTTCTCAAAAGAACAATCTCTCTCTCATATGCTAATAAGAGAAGCCAAAGCTAGAAGTCCTTTTGCTTGAGCTATGAGGGTCCATATATAAGAAGTGAGGTGACCCTTCACCTCCCTTGTGACTCTTGGACTCCCCTCATGACTCTTTGACGTCCATGTGACCTTTGGACTTTCTTATGATTTTTCGAATTCTACAAGTCTTTTCATTTCTTCCTATTTTCTAATTACAAATTTATCCATTTACAAAATTGTGGCCAAAATCATGAAAATAAAATAAAACATAATTATGTGCAAATTGGAGTAAATTGTAGTTCTCGCACAATGACATGGAGATATTTTGTGATGTACTCATACCAAGCCTTTTATTTTGTTGTTATATCTTTCACCTTTTGTGACAACTCTCATTCACATCTCATCCTACCCTCTAAAGTGTCTAGCAATATTGTCTTCAATCCCACTTGTATATTGTTCTAGAGCATAGTCAGCCTCATGCGCAAATTGATTGGTTTGGCGACATATTGAAGAACAATCTCCTTGGTTACTTCCAAGTATTACTCGCATGTCTTCTGACATCTAAAGCCTCACTTGGCTCTCTCTTGATAACTTCCCTTTGCTTCACCTCTATAGGTACTATACCAACTAAAGGTATGTTGTGCATTCAGACCAAAGCCTCCAATCTAGCATGCAACTTCATATCGGCCAATATAGTGTTTTCTATGCTGTTGTTTAGCTTATCATAAATTTTCACAAGTATCTTTACCTCTTCCGCTGCCTTCTTAGCATCTTTATCAACTTTGAACTTTTACTTCTCTCTTGTGCATCTTCTTACTATTGTTTTCTCTTCAATTCAGTATTATCCTGAATGTCCATCTCCTTCTATTCTCCTCCTTCTAGCTCATATGTAACATTTTCTAAGTTGGAAGGACCTACTTCTCCGCTTGTTCCAATTGCTCTGGAGGCATTGTAATGATTCTTGATTTTCTCCTCCTCTTTCTAGGAGACTAGGGAATATTCCCATGTATACCTTAGCTTTGCACAATGTTGTGCAGTTATGCCTCTAGGACCATAGCAATGATATCCCATCTCACTGAACATTAGGTGCTCTAGTTCTGAAATTTCTTCTTCGACCACCTTCAAGCTTTTGAGGCTATATGATCCTATATGCAATGGGAAGATTGGCCATGGGGACTTCCTAGACTTCTGCAATGATCCAGAAAACCATATAGAAAGCTAATAGTTGATTTCCTACATGACAACCCTTTTTGTCACAAACAATGGCATAAGATGTGGGATTTTTTATGTTTTGAAGACTCTGATAAATATTCTTTGAGCCAATGCAAACCAATCTACGATTCATGTTAGAGCCTCCCTTGATTTATCTACCATGCACGGTGCCTTAATGCCAAATAACATCTGATATAGTATTGAGATGAAGAGTTCAGTTATCTTCAAATATACTCCCCTTTAACTTGTTTCCCACAGTATTTTGCAATATATGTGCACCATAGGTATATTTTTAGCATAGTCCCATTTCCATTCCAGGCCTGGGAATTCATTCTTTATGCATATACCATCTAACAGATATTATGACATGTAGAATTATGTTTTCTCACCTTCTGCCACATTTTTTTGCTTTCACAATGCACTTTTGCGAGATCAGCTGAATTGAAAAGAGTTTCTTTAGTAGTGCAAGGGTGCACCATAAAGACCCATTTTTCTTCAAAGAATTTGGTGTTTTCACATCCATATAATTTATAGCACATGGCCATTAAGTATTGGTACACTTTCCTCACATCTTGGTTTTGTATATACCCTCAGGCTATTGATGAAATTTGCTTGGATCTTGCCAGCAAGATTTAAGGATATCCTTAGTATATTTTCTTAAATCAACATATAATCTTGAATTAAGGTATTCTTCAGGCTTGGGGAGCTTGCAGTACATATGAATATCATGAGCCTAATATGTATCCAATACTTCATCCTTTGAAATTCTAACGATCATGTTTTGAGGGTTAATGTGTTGTAAGATCCATCCTATTGCCTCTGCACAAGGTAGTACGAGATAGTGGCAACCCACCCTATGAAACCTAAAATTCGGAATGTTGAGGTAATTGTCTCTATCTTCATCTTCTAGAATCACTTTCCTGGCGAATTCCTTAAATATATTTTGCCAAGATAAATTCATCGACTTTTGATGAAACAGGTTGTGTCCTTTAATATCGACACCTTAGGCTTTGGATTGTTCACTACACCTTTGATGCTACTCTCAATTGTTTCCCTCACAAGTCCTTTTCTCATAACCAGAAGCATGCTTTCAGTTGAATATGACACATTGATACATTGGATATCTCTTTCTCCTGGAAACTCAAAATCATTCATGGCAAGATACACAATTAGTCCAATAAAATGCCTATTCTATCTCTATTATGCTTGTGTAACTTTCGTTGTAAAATCACAGTGTGTTGCGCTTAGTGAAAGTGCATATGACAGAGGCAATGACTGATCGACTAGGGACTAGAAGTGCGGAGTGCACTAGTAATGGGTTAGAGAACACATATCTTCGGCATAGGTGGGGCTTCGAGAGACAAAGGAGTTAGGAATAGGTCTATAAGATGCGTTGGCGCGATGATGAAGAGTAAAGGCTCAATGTTTGGCACATTTAGAATTTGCAAGGCTAAGGTTTTCAACATTACAACTTTGTTTTGCGTTGGTGAACCAAGTCAAGAGGAAGGTCCACATGGGCATATTCACAACTTAAAATGACAAAGGTAAGAGGCTAAGTCTTTGGATTGCGGGGGCATGCCACCAAGAGGCAAGGTAAGGATGCGGGCGCAAGAAAAGTTTGCAGAGGGTGGCTAAAGAGTGTTAAGGCATTATTTTACGTTGGTGCAATGAGACAATCCTAAATTTGATTAAGCATGGGGAGTGTAAATACTATTAAAATGAAATCTCTCCATTCAACCACATATATATATATATGCAGATAAACTTGGATAAATGAATTGACAAAGCATCAATCGCAAACTTAGGGCACTAGAAGATGAGGCTTACCCGGATCCAACATGTGGTGCAACCGCAGCTTGGAAGGATAGGGATTTTCCTTATGTTTGAAGAGTGCGTGAAGCTCCAACATGCGGCGCAATCGTAGCTTGGAAGGATAGGGAGTTTCCTTGTGTTCGAAGAGTGCGCGAAGCTCCAACAAAATCAAATGAAATAATGAATTAGAATTTAGGGGTAGAATTGTTTATATAACCCACTCACATGTGTGAGCGCTTACTCTTCAACATATGATTGGGAGCAAGGATATGCTATAGTTTTGTCATTGTGACCACTCAAGTGAAAGAAAGTGCACTAGACCTGTGAATAATAAGTGTCCTTTCACTTGCGAACTTTTAGGCAATCTTTTGATGACTCCAAACATTTAGAGAAAATTTAAGAGCATAACCTTTACAGAGATTGGTAGGGGATCCAAAATTGGATGAGGATAATAATTTTGGAGGGTTGTTGTAGCAACTACAACAAGTATGTAAGACATGCTCCATGCTTTGTTGGTGCAACATGAAAGGCTCATATAATTTTATATTTTCCACTTTCACTACTGATTAAATGTCCATATATGGGCGTAGACCATGTCTATAGGCATTATCAACCATTTTCTCCAATACTTTAGAGAAAAAATCCAATCTTTTTATAGGGACTTTGCAGCCTTTCTTTACTCAAATGCAACCAAACTCTTTTTCCCTGCCTTGAATGTTTTCTCAATTACGTGTTGATCATATTTGACCTTGTACTTTCATGTGACTTCTTCAAAATTTCTTGTATTTGCAAATGGATCTACCTAATATTTTTGCAAACAAGAAAAAGAAGAAATATGCTTTTAATGAATTTGTTTTGATGTCTTCCTTCACTCCTCCTTGTCGTCCATATACAATATCTAAGGTTGAAGGTGGAAAATTCCTAAAGAAAGTTTCAAAGGGGGACTTTCAAGTAGAAATGTGGGATATTCTAGTATAAGAGTTTGAAAATAAACCAAATTTTCATCCCAAGTCTTTAGATGCTTCTAATTGTAACCCCTCAAAATTTGGACCAATGTCTTGTTGAATACATATGTCTATCGATGGAAAGTTGTAGATCTCCTCAACTTATCGTTCATCCTCTCCCAAAGTGTAGTCCAAAAGGTGAAGAGAAATCTAGTGTCCCAATTCAAGATGACACTCCTTGATATCCCAAAGTGCACATAGACTTGTTCAAAGAACATGTTTGTTATTTATTGTCCTTTAATGGTGTTTTTATGAGGCATAAGAATGCATGTGTTGTGGAAAGTGTCAACTACCACAAACAAATAATCACATCCCTTCCAATTTGTTGGAAAAACACCCACAAAATCCATGGAGTTGTTATTCCATTGTCTAGTCGGTATAAGTAATGGATGGTATAAAATTTCCTTTTTATTGTTGGGCTTGCTAGTAATACAAAGTATGCATCCTCTAAAACTGAAGCTCTTTCTTCCTGAATTCTAGGTCAATACACATACCTTTGTAAGTTGGAAATTGTTCTACCAACACTAAAATGTCTTGCAAACTTGGAGGTGTGAGCCTATTAGATAAGCTACAGTCTGGCTTGTAGAGAGACCCATTATGGACATGATATTCAACCTTTCCATCACATTCTTCTACATGAAATTGGTCATGTAGTTGTTGAAACACCTCTTTAAATTCCCCATATTCTATTAATTCCTCTTTGTATGCATCATGGGCAAAGGGCCCCATGTGTATAAGAGTTCTAAATATTTAACCCTAGATGTAGGTGGTGGCATTGAAAGCATGCTTGTCAACTTATTACTGATGCCCTTCTTTTATTTAATGACTAGATGAAACTGTTACAAAAAAACCATCCACTTATAGTGTCTAGTTTGTTGAAGCTTAGTATAGGCCTACATATATTGCAACAAGCAAAGCTCTCTCTCTCTCTCTCTCTCTCTCTATTGCTTCCCCTACCTAACAACTTCAACCAGTATTGCTTCCCCTACTTAACAACTTCAACCAGGGTGTAGAGTTCCTTATCATATGTAGGGTAGTTCAAGACTCTACCATGAAATCTCTCTCTATTGCTTCCCCTACCTAACAACTTCAACCAGTATTGCTTCCCCTACTTAACAACTTCAACCAGGGTGTAGAGTTCCTTATCATATGTAGGGTAGTTCAAGACTCTACCATGAAACATTTTAGATTGATAGCATAATAGCTTACGGGTAGTTCAAGACTCTACCATGAAACATTTTAGATTGATAGCATAATAGCTTACCTATTGGCATCGAGACCACTCCCATAACATATCCATTTTCATCCATCTCCACTTCGAAATTCTTCTATAAGTTAGTAAATGCATGTATTGGTGCTTGAAAAACATTCATTTCATATCAATAAAAGTTTTATGTTGATTCTCTCCCCACTGGAAACCCTTAGAACTAGTTGCTATGGCATGAAATGGTGTAGGTACAATGAAAAAGATGCTATAAACTTATGTAGGTATTGTGTTTCCCCAATAAAGCTCCTAACGTTAGTAACATTAGTAGTAACTAGCCACTTAAGGATGGTGTCCATCTTCATGGGATCTACCTTGAGTTCCCCTCCGCCAATCACACACCCTAAACAATTTAATGATTGGTAAGAAAACTCACATTTCTTAAGGTTAGCCAATGGTTGTTGTTTTTCAATGTTTCTAACACTTGCATGAGACATGAGGTATGCTCTTCCTAGGTGAGCTATAAACCAATGTATCATATAAGTACACTATCACAAATGAATCTAGAAAGAGACACAATACTTTATTCATCAAATGCATAAATGTTGTTGGTGCATTTTGTTAACCAAAAGGCAGTACCTGTCATTCATATAGACCTTGCCTTATCTTGAAGGTGTTCTTCTAGGTTTCTTCTTCTTTAACCCGTCCTTGGTGGTATCCTAAGTTTAGATCCAACTTGGTGAGTACTTGACATGATGCAATTGTAATATGACAAATCATCAATCTATAGTATAGGCCATTGATTCCATAGGGTGATCTTTTCTAGAACTATGTAGTCCATATACATTTTCCAAGTATCATCTTTCTTGGGTACTATAATGATAGCTAACCCACAAGGTGAGATGCCTGATCGGATTACTCCCTGCTCAAACAATTGTTGCAATTGTTTCGTCACTTCATTTACTTCTAGGATATATTGTTTATATAACCTAATATTTAGCAAGGAGGAATTAAGCAACAATTATATCTTATGCTCCACTTCCCACTTGGGCAGCAACCCTTTAGGATCTTGAAACACCGATTTTTACACTTGTGACAACTCACCCAAATAACATTTTTTCTCATTAGTACATCCCTCCAATGATGTCTTTACCTTATCAATTCATCACTTGTCCACTTTTATTGCGAAAAAAACCAATATAAGCTTCCTACTATAATTAATCAACTATTTGACTTGGATAACCCTAGAGATATCTTGCATTTACCTTTGCATGCATTGATGATGAAATATTTCCTATTCTTGATTAGGCGGTATTGATTTTATCTTCTCATGAAAATTGCATCCCTCATACACGTGCAGGGGCTTCCAAACACTACATCACACATCAAGTGGTGCTATAGTCGCCTCCAACTGATTAATATAATTTACAATTATAACAAATTTGGTCTTACACTATTTAGTGACCTTGAGCTTGGTGGAACTAAGAAAATACTAAGAGAGGGGGGTTTGAATCAGTATTTTAACACTTTTAACAATTATTTGGCAAAATTAACATCCTCAACAATACTATAATGGACAATAATGCACCATTGACATAAATCTTTCACACAAGAAGTTTACGTGGAAACCCATACGGGAGAAAACCATAACTTCTTTTTTATTATTATGTAAATTGCAAGCTCCAACTCCAAATTACATCAAATTATGTAGGCACCAACCTATAAGAGGCTCCAACCCCCTTCTCTTTGCAAACACTAACTCGTTGGAAGCACCAACTCCCACAGTTTGCAGGCATCAACATGCAAGGAACACCAATCCTCACTAATTTGCAAGTACCTACTTGTCGAACCTATCAAATCCCTCTTCCATCAATTTTCACACTCATATCTAAGGCCCTTTGATTAAAATATTTCTAAAACAAATTATTTTAACACTTAGATCCACTTATCTTTTCTTTGTACCCAAATTTCTTGCTCTAATTTTCTAATGCACTTAAACTTCTTCACTATGTTTGTTCTTCCTTCTACAATTTGTTCTTTTATCCAATTTCTTTTTTGCAATTTAGCTTCTAATGCTTTAGATTTGCACTTCTTTAAATTCATTATCGCTTCATATCCACAATCTTCAAAATGTGCAGCCTCTTTAGATATCAATTGATCTCTCTCTCATCCTTTGTTAACACACATAGTCATTCTTCATTCCAGGTCTACCTCTCTTCTTTTCCTGCATCTTAATTCACTCTTCTTCTCCTTTTTCAAATAGAGCTACCAATTCGTATATAAGTCGACATCAACCTCTCCCTCTATTTTGCATGAGAGCTCAACTCTTCTTACAATGTCTATCTTTCCTTTTATAGATATGGTACCTTTAATTTTGTCCCTCCTAATCTTTGACAAAATTAGGTGCCCTAAACGACTTTAATCTCTTAACAAAATTTTGGCGCTCGAATGCCAAATTTTCGTCTTGTAGCCCCTGTTGTTTAGCTTCCTGGTGCATAAGACCTAGAGGTTGTAACCTCCTCCTAAAATAGCGCTCACTGCCTATCAAAATAACTTGTTTCTCTCCGCACACTGTCACAACTTGATGTCTGATGCCCAAGAGGCTCCTAGATACTCATTTGCTAACACCTATGATTGGGGGTTATGACCACTACCTTGCCACTTATCGCTTAATAATTTGATTAAATCAACAACAAAGAAGTCACTCTAAGGCCTTGAGAAATAGGCTGCTAGTGAAAATCTCAAGGCCCTACCAACTCATATTCCAAATCACTGCCACACAAACTATCTACCACTTGTCATGCCATGTTGTTGGAAACTAGGTAATTACTGAGAGGGAGGTGCATCAATAATTGTGTCTTTTAACAATGATCAATTTTAACAATCTTTTAACTTATTCTTTAATAATGAGTAGAGTTATATAATTGTTCAGAAATTAACTATGAATTCAAAAGAAGGCACAAAAGCAACACATGTAGACATCAAATATAAGTGGAAACCCATAAAGGGAGAAAACCGGGAATTTTTGTTTTAATGTAAATTCAAGCACCCACTCCCTTTTTTACATTAATGTTTGTAGGCACCAACCTATATGAGGCTTCAACCTCTCTTTCCTTTTGCAAGCTACAACTTGTTGGGAGCACCCATTCTCACTTCTCACATGCTCCAACCTTGTTTTTTTCAGGCTACTACCTGAAGGACAACAATCCCATGATAGATTAAAATTTGTGTTTCATTGCCTTAATTGGTTTTCAAATTATGGATATTTTATTGTCTTTGACATTGATTTGTATTCTCTCCATGCACCTCTATTGTTGTTTATCTCCTCTTCTCCTCTTTCTTAATCAACTCTATTTCAGGCCTATTTCATTTCATAGTGAACTCTTTATTTTACTCATCAGGAAACTCAAAATCAGACTAAATCTATCTCACAAAATCAATATACAATAATGCTAAATTTCAATTTTTATATTAGCTTTGTCTATTTGTATTATTCGTGCAATAGAAATTGAATCAATTGGTCTTTTTTCATTCTTCCCATGGTTTACCCATTCATTTCAAATTCATTTCAAATTGGCCCGTCTTTCAATTTTGTGGCCAATTAGAATTGGAATCAACCTCATTTTAGCATACGCCAAAGTTACAATCAACATCATATCATACTCTTGAAGCACTTCATGTCGTAGCCTATTATACTTCTCATGCAACTTTTTTTATAAGGATGAAGTCTCCAGTAGCATCCATTCCATAAAAGAAGAGGAATATGTGAGGATGATCAAATTGGTCCAAATCTAGTTCGTCGAGTTTTAGTAGGTTCTCTTTAGCAACATAAGCCACTAGTGGAGATGGATCTGCATGTACATCCACCAAAACCTAATAGAAAGGTTTATTACACATTCTACATTCTAGTAAGTCAATGCCTTGGCCGCTACTACCAAAGACTCTGCCTCGAGCTTGGAAATTTTATTGCGTAATTCAGCAGAATACACATAATCCTCATCCTCGATAACTTTCTATAGATCTGTTCATAGAAACAAATGGTTATTTCTTTGTCTTGAACTTCATCCTTGGATGATGTTGATCCCTTCTTTGATTCCCTTTGTTTAGAAACCTCTTGCTCAAGATGCAAAAGCCTCTACAAGCTTGCTTCGTAATTGTTGAGCTATTTTACATTCATATGAGTTTAAAGCACATTAAATGTGAGTAGTTAAATATAGCTGGAAAAAGAATAGAAAATTTCCTCATTAGCACTCTCGTTGCATTCTAAAATAGAAATCGGTGTGGGGTCATTGCCTTTGGACATCCCGACAGTTACAACCCTCAAGCCACACCTTTGTGAATCAATTGAACTCGTGAGGAAGAAATGTAAATCACGTTTCAGTTCATGATGTCGCCTGTCAAGGCTAATTCAAATTTCACATATGTTAATATTTCTTGCTTCAAAACCACATAAAGTTTGCTTAATGTATTTTGTTGCATCTATTATGGGTAGAACAATGTTTGTCCTTGCAACATGCATTGTGTCACCTCCTTGAAACCTAATTTTCTTTTATAAATTGAAATTCAATTTTGACTACTGGACATCTAAATTAGACATATGGATCCTTTCTTTATATCTCCCCCTGCATAAGATCTGCACCTATTGCTAATATAGGATCTACTCTTCAGAACCCTTGCTCACCTTGCTAACTTCTTATTATGAATAAAATATATATATAAACAATACAAAATATATAAATAATAATAATAATGAATAACTAACTAATAATTAGTATTGAAGAGGCATGCCTCTATGGACATGATCATTCATGAAAGGGTACCTACCTAGCTATATATACAAGACCCTCAGTTGTAATCAAATCATCATAGCTCATATCTTCTATACATTTCTATATAAATATTACTCTCCTGTAATGGATATTTACATATACAAGATCTTCTGAGTATTTCGTTACCTTTATGAACTTTGTTCGTAACACTTCCAAAGAAGCCTTTATAAAGGCTCTTGGCCACACTAGACCTTCCTCTAACTTGATCTATTTATAAAATTGCTTCGAAGTTCCTGCTCCTTAAACAACACCTTTCTCATAAATGAAACCATATTGAAACCAATTTGGCACAATGAAGACTCCTTTGACTTCAAAGACAACATTACCAGCACATGCCACCTCTTTTCCACCTTTCATGCCATGTCACTACCACATGTCACTCAGAAAAGGGCCACTTGGCCACCCGAAAGGCCAAATACACCTACCACGTGTCATCACTTGAGGCTACCACATCATCGCTCAAGCCTTATCACCACCACCTAGTGCCATGTATGTTGTCATGTCAATGTATGAATACCGCATTGGGTGAGTTTCATGCATTAAAGACCATTCATGTAGGAAGTTCAATGTTTGTTAAAGCCATCAGATCAAGTCAGCTATTGTCGTCGAATCATATCATGTGTCGGATTGTGCGTTAACCTTTGCGCTTGTTGGAATCCAATATCTAATCTGAGTGTTTAGTTTTTCTAGTGATAATGAATCATGGCCGTTAATTTTTCATTCAGTGCCTAAGCCATTCAGTTGTTCACCTGCACGCCACATCATCGACCCACAACATGTCTCTACCACCTAGCTCCTTAAGAAACATGTGAGGACTTGCCTCCTACCACTTCGTTTCTTGAGTTTGTGTGTGTGCAAATAGACTTAAGACTTCAACAACAATTCGCTAAGTGCTTATACGTTGGTTGTTGACCCCTTAGTGACCGAATGTTGTGACTAGTGCTTACTGGGTCACCGCTCGTTGGCCCATCGATGTATTTCTCTTAAGATTGCACCTTTTACTTGTTGATTAGTGTCAACCTAGGTGTGACCCTTGCGGAACCTTGAGCTTTTGGAACCATAACTAAGCTTCAACAATTCAAACTTTAATTTCTCCTCATCTCTTGGGGGTTATGCTAAGTGCCATGTATCATTCGAAATTTCTTTGAGAGGGCTATCCAACCAAGCACATTTATTGTTCTATTGAGCAAGTTACTTGAAGACAAAATTGCTTCAAACATAAGCTACTATGATAAACATCAAGCAGTCAACAAACACACCCCACATCAATAATAGCATAAGCCTTATGCATAAAAACTCAATAAGCTCCCCCTGAACTTGACATTACTTGAAAACAATGACTAGATGACATAAATGACAACAAAATGCTAACATACTCAACAATTCCCCCCTTTGGCATTGATGGCAACACCTATTGACATTGTTGGTCATTGATGGCAACACCTATTGACATTGTTGGTCATTGATGGCAACACCACCACTTGGCAACATTCCTCTTGTCAAGCTTAAGAAGCTACCATTGTCTGCTCATCCCCTTCTTGGTTTTCAAGTGTCAATGTTTGATCATTCTCCCCCTTTGATATCAATGTGAAAGGATTTTAGTTATTCCCCCTTTGATTAGTCGCCCCATAAAGGGATTTAGTCATAACCCTAGATATTATAGGTTGTTGATTGTAGTTTGTTTTGAACATAATGGTTGTTGCTTGAATCAAGTGATAGCAATGGAAGAAGAGTAGAAGAAAACCATATGAAACATGCAAACTTTCCATTTCATAGTGCATTTTACTCCACCAAAACTTGTACTACTCCCATTGATCTTAAAGCTCCCCCTTGAGCTTAATCTCTTTTCTTCTCTCTAACCTCATGACATACAACTATCTGTAACATATTTTGACAAATGCCCTCTTTGCTTGTGAAGAAAGATAATGAAGAGATGAGTGAGATATCACTCCCAAATTTTGCTTTAAATACTCAAAAGGCTCACGGGAAAGAGATTTCAGGAAGATATCAACAACTTCCTCTTTTGTGGATATGTACTCTAACTTCACAATCTTATCAACCACTTGTTCTCCGATAAAATGATACTTTATGGGAATACACATGGTCTTTGAGTGAAGAATAGTATTCTTGGATATATTGATGGCACTTGTGTTGTCACATATAATGGGAATGGGTTCATCACAAGTTACCTTTAGGTCTTGTAGTGTTTGCTTCATCCACAAACTCTAAGTACAAATTCTACAACTACTATGTACTTGACTTCAACAATAGTAAGTGATATAGAAGTTTTCTTTCTGCTTAACCAAGCCACAAAAAAAATTCCTAGGAAGAAAACATCATCACTTGTGCTTTTTCCATCATCTACACTTCCATCCCAATCAACATATGTGTATGCAATAAAACAAAAGTTTTGTCCCTTTGGATACCATAGGCCACTATCCATTGTGGCTCTTACATACCTAAAAATCCTCTTGGCAGCCAAGATATGACTTTGTTTGGGGTGGATTGATACCTTGTAGCTACACCAACAACTACATAATGTCTAGCCTTGTGGTTGTTAGGTACAAAAGGTCATCAATTATTGATCTGTAAATTGTTTGATTTACCTTTGGTGACTAATCATCTTTTCTTGGTTTGCATCCAATGACCATAGATGTACTGATAAGGGTACATTTTTCCATCCCAAATTCCTTCAAATTTTTTTTGAGGTATTTACCTTTAAAAATGAATATACCTTATGTTGATTGAGTAATTTGTAAACCAAGGAAAAATGAGAGTTCCCAAGCATAGACATCTCAAATTCAACTTACATATCAACTGCAATTTTTTGGCTAAGTAAATCTGCATCACTACCAAAAATGATGTCATCAACATAAACAACAATGAGTAAAAGATTACCATTTTCAAATTTGATATACAAAATACTATAAGTTGTCGCTTATTTTAAGCCTTGTTGTTATATGTGTCTAACTATTATTGAATAACATGCATTGGGTGATTTCTTTAGTCCATACAATGCTTTTTTTCAGCTTACACAATATGGTCAAAATTCAAGTGTCCCAAGCTTTCGTGCCATAACAAACTCCCATCAAATTCCCCTAAACAACATTTCTCATTTTCTTCATTTAGTGTGTATACATTACTTGATGTTCTTGTAGCTCTTGCCACCACTTTCTCTATGTCTATAGTATTTAGTTGACCTCCTTTGGAACGAAAAGTAACATCATAACCCTGGTCACACATTTGCCTGACACTGAGCAAGTTGTGTTTGATTCCATACACAAAAGGGATGTTTTAAGCATTGCTTCTTTCAGTGGCCGAGCTTAATGTGCATTTTCCCATGATCTTGCAAGGAGCATCATTGCCAAAAGTAACATTGTCTATCTTATTTTCTCTTAATCATAGGAATTTTCTCATATTACTTGTCATATGTTTATAACACGTATTATTTATATACCAATGGTTGCCTTTGTTTTGAGCATATAAGACAATGCCACATTGTTCAACCTTTTCTTCTTTTTCCTTCATCCATGTATTGAGTTCCTGTCAAGCCTGTTTCATCTGAAGATTTGATCTAAATTTGTTGATTGTACACTCAGTTGCTTTATGCCCATAGTTATGATAGTTATAGCATTCCATAAAATCAAATAAGTGAGAAAAATTATTGTTGTACCTAGGATTATTCTACGTGAATTTACAAATCAGTTATCTTTTTTTATTGATAAGATTAATTTCTTTTATTTCTTATCTGATTGTTTCCAAGATATGCTCTACAATTTACAACTTTATGTCCAAAATTTTTACATGATTAACAATAACCATGGAAAATTTTTTGGTATGTAGGAGCCAATTTCCTTTGAGAATATGATTTACTAATTCTTTGATGGCTTTGTCTATGAGGGAGATGAAACCTTTGCTTATTTATCACATGATCTTTGTGGTTGTTCAAATGATTATAGCTTGCACTTGTAGCTTGTCCTTTTCTTTTCTTTATTGTTGATGATTGTTATCATTTTGTTTGGCTACATTACTGTTTGGTCCTTTGACTACTTCAACAAATCTGATTGGATCTTTATCGTCATATTCCATTATGCTTGTCAATCATTCATAGCCCAAACCAGTCTCAATGAGGGGAGATCTCTATACACTCAAAATATCATCCAATTTATTAGATCCTTTAATAAAATTTACATTTTTTGAGTTGTGCCTGAGTCTTTTCTAATTATTTTCTATGCGAGACTACCTTTGCTTCTAGATTTTCATACTCCTTGCCCTTCTCTTTCAACTATTGTACCAGAGTGCCTTCAATCTTCTTTTCTTCCTCTAACTCCACTTTCAAAAGAAGAAGTGATGAATCTTTAGAGTTATCCTTTTATTTTTCAAATTTAATCAACATCTCTTTCTGGTTCTTATTATTTTTCCTTGGCCTTTGAATTCCTTCTAAGACATTGATCAGCTCACCTTTTAGATGTACTTCAACTTCTTCTTCATCAAACTCACCTTGTCCTTCATCTAGAGTTTCTAAGGCCATGAGCATGAAGTCAATTGTTCTTTCTTTCATTCATTCATCATCAGAGGATTGTTCATCTTCATATTCAGAGGAATTGTTGTCTTCTTAGGCATAAAAACTCTTATTCTTGAAGTTCTTATCCTTCTTTACTTTCCTATACTTATCTTTCTCTTTATGATCATATTCATTATTTCTTCTTATGTGGACATTTAGATGCATAATGACCTAATTTCCCATAATTAAATCATTGAAGGGTAAATTGACTTTGCACTTTCCAACTCCTTCCTTCAATATTATAACAAAATTTGCCTCTTCCTTGTCAAATCCATAGTTCAAGTCTTCTTGATCTTCTTATTAGCTTTGAAGGTTGCCTCCTTTGATGTATATTTTCCTTTTGAGGTTCTCATTTCATAAGTTGTCAATATTCCATGCAATTGATCCAATGTTGCTATGTTGAAATCTTGCATCTCCTCAATGGACGATACTTAGGCATTGAATCTGGCAGGAAGAGACCTTAACACTTTTTCAACTACAAATGAATCACCCACAAGTTCATCAAGTTCTCTTCCCACGTTAACTATTTCATCCATGCAAAGGAAAAAAATTGCAATGTCCTTGTCCTCATTCATCTTTAACCATTCAAATTGCATTCTATAGACTTGGAGTTTGGCTTTCTTTACCTCATTGTTGCCTTCATAACGACTCATTGGCTTATCCCATATTTATTTGGATGTTTTGTATTGCATGAATTTAAATAACTCATATTTAGGCAAACCACATAGAATTGCATTCATTTCTTTAGAATTGTAAGTGAACTCAAATTTTTATTGTCTCTGTTAATTAGTACATCCAGGTTTGTATAACAATTATGCATTGTATCCTAGACATCTGCACCAAGAGACATTATGTAAGTACCTTGTTAATGAAATTTCCATCTTGGTTGGCCACGTCTAAGATCTACCATCCAGTTTTTAAACTGTTGTTGAAGGAACTGCTTTGATACCAAGGGTTGGAAATAAGGAAAATACTGAGATGGGGAGTGAATCAATATTTTAACACTTTTAACAATTGTTTAGCTAAAGTAACATACTCAACAATAGTATAATAGAGAATAGTGCACCAATCACATAAAGCTTTGACACAAGAAGTTTACATGGAAACCCATATGGGAGAAAACCACAAATTCCTTTTGATTGTGATGTAAAATGTAATCTCCAACTCTAAATTACATCAAATTATGTATGCACCAACTTACAAAAGGCTCCAACGCCCTTTTCTTTGCAAGCACCAACTCCCATAACCACCAACCCCTACTAATATGCAAGCACCTATTTGCTCAACTTATCGAATCCCTCTTTTATTTATTTTTACACTCAGGTCTAAGGCCCTTTAATTAAAATGTTTCTAAATCCAATTGTTTTAACTCTCATATCAACTTGTATTTTCTTTGCAACCACCTTTGTTTCTCTAATTTTGTGATGCACTTCAAGTTATTCGCTGTGCTTTTGAATTTCCTTCTGCAGTATGTTCATTTATCCAGTTTCTTTTCTACAATTTAGCTTCTGATGCTTCAAATCTACACTTCTTTAAATTCACTACCACTTCATATCAACAATCCTCAAAATGTGAAACCTCTATAGATCTCAGACGATCTACTCTCTCATCCTTTGCTCACACACTTAGTCATTCTTTGTTCCACATATGCCTCTATTCTTTATCTTCAACTTAAATAAATGTTCTTCTCCTTATCAAATCAAATTGCTTGTTCATTTGTGAGTCAACAACAACTACTGCCTTTGTTTTACATGAGAGCTCAAATCTTCTTATGTTGTCTACCTTTCCTTTTATATATATGGCACCTTTAATTTTGTCACTTGTGGTCTTTGACAAAATTAGGCACCCTAAACAACTTTAATATCTTAATATAATTTTGGTGCGTGAACACCATTTTTTCGTCTTATAGCCCATGGTGGCTAGCTTCATGGTGCATATGACCTAGAGGCTATAACCTCTATGTCAAAAAATGCTCACCACCTGTCATAATGACTTGTTTGTCTCTATGCACTGCTGGAGTTCGATGGCTGATGTCCATTAGTCTCATAGGCACTCATTTGCTAACACCTGCAACTAGGGGCTATGACCACTACCTTATCACTTGTTGCTTAGTAGCTTGATCAAATCAACAACAGATAAGTCACTTTAGGCTCATGAGAAACAAGCTACTGGTGTGAATCTCGAGGCTCTGCAACCTTAACTACTAGATCACTAACACTTTATATATTTGCCACCTGTCTTGCCACATCACCTCTCTACCACTTGACATACCATGTCATCACCACTTCACTGCCATGTTTCACTCATAAAAAGGGCCACTTGACCACCCAAAAGGCCAAATCCACTTGCCATATGTCATCACCTAAAGCTGCAACATCATCGCTCGAGCCACGTCATTGCCACCTAGTGCCATGTGTGTCGCTAGCCACCATTCGAATACCACATTAGGTGAGTTTAATTCATTAAATACCACACATATAGGAAGCCCGATGTTGATCAAAGCTCTTAGATAAACTCATCTATAATTTTTAGATCATAACATGAATTGGATTGTGCATTAACTTTTGTGCTTGTTGGCATTCGATATCCATTTCGGGTCCTTGGTTTTGATAGTGATAATGAATCATAACCATTGATTTTTAATTTAGTGCCCATGCCATTTACTTGGCCACCCAAGTACCTCATTGTTGATCTACCATCTAGATTCTTGAGAAACATGCAAGAACTTACCACCCACTACTTTGTTTCTCGAGCTCGTCTATGTGCAAGTAAACTTAAGACTTCATTAATGATTTACTAAGTTGTTGAGCATTGGCTATCAGTCGCCTGGTGACCAAACACTATGGTCAGTGCTTATTAGGTCACATCCTATCGGCCATCGGTGTATTTATCTTGAGCTTGCAACTTCTGCTTGTTGAGTAATCTAGGGAAAATTAAGTTAATACGATTCTTCTTGCCATGATAACTATTAGTGAGGTATTTTTAGCTTTTCTTATTAGCACAATCTTCGCTTGTTATTATTAGAGTGCGTTTACTCAATTCATCCAATAGTTACCAAAACAAAAGAGACAATAACATAAGATCTTGGCTTTCTATTGAGGCCAAAACCTCTCACTCCTTGAGAGGAAAAGCTGCACAAAATTCTTCTTTTAGAGATTCCAATTAATGAATACTAAGACCATGACCCTTGACCTATTAGGCCACTCCAATACCAAGACACCAATCCTCTTATTTGTCACTGTTGAGATCATCATCACTGCTACTGAAGTCATCACTGCTGCAACACTAAGGCGATCACTAAGATCATCACTGTTGCAACTTTGTTGCACCTTCATCGAGATCTTCACCGAAACACAAATATCTCTATACTAAGATATGTATGTATATATGAGAGTTTCACCTAGATTCACTAAAATTATGACCTTGTAGTTATGCCTCCATCAACATCATGACTGTGTTTACATGATTACTTCTACTCCAAGATTATTTCTTCATCTAGAATGTAGGCCGAGACAGAGAGTGTCACTTCAAGATCCTCCTCTTCACAAATATGTTGTGATCACCGAGACTGTATTCATTAAGACAATGGGGAGACCGAAAACTATATCTCTGTGGTACCCATTCAAAGAATAGAGATACAAGACCAAATTGTGAAGTCTTGTAACTGTAATTACCCACCAAAGTTTCAACGGCATCCAAGTTCTACTTCTGCCCTTAATGTGGATCCTTACACGCCTATTTATAGTAGTTAGTCATGCATATAAGCCGACATGAGAGATGTAACTGTTGTGTCTCCTTATATGAGCCGATATAACTTCTTTTTATCTTGTTTGGACATTGACTTCTTCAAGAGGGATTGTGCTTGCCTTTAGATGGTTGTTAGACATTTCTATAGACTATAATACATTGAACATAGGCTCAAGAAGAGCTTCTTCATATGACATTTACTCTTTGACTCAATAATAAATCCTAAAGCTCTCAATGGGAGCCACTAACAAATAAACCTCTTGCTCATGAAACCCATGTAGCAAGGCATACAAAAAATAATTTAATTTCTTTTATTTCATCATTTACAACGATCATGTCATTATGAACATTGAACCTAGTTACACTTTCTTCAACACTCTTTCTTTACTAGGGAGGTATTCATAATGGTACTTGGTCATTCTCAATTTGAAGAATTTTTCACAAGAAGAACCAAATTGGTAACCCATCTGTGTAGCATCATAGTAACCAACATTGTTTCCACAGCAAGGCCTTGAATGACAGCTCTATCTCTCATAAAATCTGAGTATGATGTTGGCGACACCAATGACTGTAGACACCTTCATCATTGTCTCTCAAGGTACATACCGACCCGGGTGTTCATTGAGTATGACCTTCTAGGACTATTCTTATATTGGGTTCCCGTCCCTCAAAAAATATTGATCATCTTGCCTACCCTTATCTTGGATGCCCTACACATCCTCAAAGAGCATCAAATGCCAAATGATTACCCAACCCTCCCATTCTTTCTTCCCAAGTGAAGGTAAGAATGTTGTGTCTATCTTTCCCTCTCAACTAGGGAAGATACACCCATTCTTGTAAAGGAATGTACCCAAGTTCCCTTTGGCCAAGAACTTACCTAAGCACCCTCTCAATTAGGGACTTGTCAGAACTTCTTCTTAACTAGGGACTCTCCTTTTTCATCAACAACTTCTTCGTCATGGGTCCTTCAGCTGCTTGATGAATTTCTTTCCTTGTTGTCATGAAATTCAGTTGAGCTTCTTTCTTGTAGGGCATTAGCCATTGATCACTTTCCTTCTTGGTTCATCATGTCATTCCTTTCTTCATGGAAAGTGGCCTTCTTGATACATATCTGGAAACTTCGTCATATGGCTACTTTTTCCTCATCATATTTTAGGAATTTCCATCCACCACATGAATTCTAGTTGTACTTATACTTACAACTCTTGTTCTAGTAGCCCTTCATGAACTCATCCAGATATTATTCAAGAAATCAAAACATAACATTAAATCAAATCGTACCTTACTAGGTGGCTCTTCATCATGACATCTTCATATAGGTATTAGCGTCCTGCATACATGTTGACACATCTCCCAAAGATAACCATTGTCAAGGGTCTCCATCTCTTTCAGACTTCCATCAGAGTCTTCATATCTTTTCGGGAGATTTCCGAGTCAAAACTTCTTGGTCTTTTGGATGTTGTTTGCCTTTATCATGGTTGTAGATCTCACGATCTCTTCCTTCCTCACACATTCCATTCCCAGGAGCTTTCAATAAGAGTTTCTTAATTGTAGTCAACCACCTCATACTTCATATGAGGACATATTATGTTGATTTCATCCAGTGTGACTTATGCCTTCCTGCATCCTTTCAGAGGAGGAGATCATTTTTATCTTGATCATGCTTCTCAAGATAAAAGTGACGATCCATGTTACCTGCAACCATATGACACGACTTCATAATATTAAATACAGGCATAAATACCTCATTTTACCTTTAGGTGATCTAAGCTTCTTTCAGTAGATTTCTTGATTGAAAAGATTTTCAATCCCTTTATCTGCTTCATCTCTTATGTCATCATAACATCATCCATGAATTCCACAAGTTGGAGTTTCTGATGAAATTCTTTCTTCTTCTCTAAATTAGTGAACCCTCCGATGAGGATTCCATCAGAGAATCTTGAGGATCTTGCATATCCCCATCTGGTAGATGTTTCCTTTTTGTATGATGATCCTTGTCCTAGATGACTTCTTCCTTTCTTTTGATGTCCAATGAGGTTCCCAGGAGTTATATCCTTCATGTATGACTGCCATGGATTTTTTCCTTCATGATTTCCATGGTGATGTCACAAGCTCTTGTTTCTAATGCTTCCATGATGCCACGATGCATCTTATTATCATGGTCATACCTATAACAAAATATTTAGGAGCTTATGATAGGACCCATTTGTGAGGGATACCATCTCAATCATAGTAGAGACCTGTTACTCCCTCTTTCCTTGGTCCTTTTCTTCAGCGTCCTCCATCTTTCCGGCGATATGAGCTTTCTTTTCATAATATTACCATAACACTATTTTGTCTTGCTTGAGGACCAAACTTCCCTTTCCTTGCTAAAAATGTTTGAGTCCTTTAAATTGCAACATTTTTGCCTTCAACTTATCTTTTTCTATTTAGCAAAGAGACCACAAGTTGTCGAATGAGGTAACATTCTTGTTTATGGACATTTGTTACCTTGCTTATCAGTTAGATCAATGATGATTATCTTCTTATCATCTCTCCCATATCTCGCAATTGAGATCTCATGAAGATATTCCTTCATTCTTTGACACCTTCAATCAAGTCTAAGTGATATGATCTTCTTCATTGCATTTCAGAGAGTATATCTTCTAGGATTTCATATATCTCTTTTATGCCTCCTCTCCTGCTACATAGGGATGAGAGGACCTTTAACTAATTTCATAAGAATCCTATGAGTCTCTTGATCCTTTTCCATGCATTCAAACAATGCTTGACTTTCAGAGACTTTTCCATGGACATCAATGACTTCTATATCGGGGACTACATATATCCTCCTTTCTTATGTAAGGAATTTCGATGACCCAACCAATTTATAGATCTCCTTGCAATCATGAATTCATTTTACCAAATTAATTAATGAAAAAATACTTACTTGACATGTGAAGATAAAATATTCAACTTGATCACATTGAACATGCATTGATGCTTCCTCCAGGTGATCTTCGAGTTGATGTCACTTTATAGTAGATCATTGCTTGAGTTGCTTAGCATGAACAACTAAAATCCTTTTTCAAAGATCTCCTTTGAGACCTTTTTGCATTGTCCAGCACCAAGCACCGAAACTACTCCAGACTATAAGTTATTGAGATCACTATGGTATGACAAAGATTGTAATGACACCAAATTTATGGCTAGCACTGTGGTTATTTTAAGACTGAATTAACACTGAAAACTGCCTTCTCTTCTTTTGATTGTGATCCAAGTTCTGAGCACCGGCATGGAGACTTCATTTTGACTGAGATTAAGTATAAGTTATCAAAATGTGGGAGAATGTGATCATACCCGAATTGTAGGTTGTAGGACTAAATTGTCTTATTGTTATAGACTGTCTGCTTGAATATATAGACAAAAGCCCTTGTCGTTGTACATTGATCCTTCAATTTTTTATAGAGGTTTTGAAACACAAAGCCCTTCAACTTGCTTTGATACCCTTCTTGAAGCTTGATCCTTGAATGTCTCTTGTATTCCCTTCCTTTGACTTCAACACCTTAGCTCTGATACCATGTTGAAGAATCTAGGGCAAATTAAGTTAATAAGATTATTCTCACCATGATAACTATTAGTGAGGTATTTTTAACTTTTCTTATTAGCACAATCTTCGTTTGTTATTATTAGAGTGTGTCTACGCAATTCGTCAAATAGTTACCAAAACAAAAGAGACAAGAGCACAACATCTTAGCTTTCTACCAGGGCCAAAACCTCTCACTCCTTGAGAGGAAAACCCGCACAAAATTGTTCTTATAGAGATTCCAATTGACGAATACCAAGACCATGACCCTTGACCTATTAGGCCACTCCAAGACCAAGACATAAATCCTCTTCTTTGTAACTGTTGAGATCATCATCACTACTATTGAAGTCATCATTGTTGAAACACTGAGGCCATCACTGAGATCATCACTGCTGCAACTCTGTTGCACCTTCATTGAGATCTTCACCAAAACTAGAGATATCTATACTGAGATATGCATGTATATATGAGAGCTGCACCTAGATTCACTAAGATTATGATCTTGTAGTTAGGCTTCCATCGAGATCATGATTGTGTTTACATGATTACTTCTATACCAAGATGATGACTACATCTGGAATGTAGGCCAAGATAGAAAGTGTCACTTCAAGATCCTCCTCTTCACAAATAAGTTGAGACTGTAATGCTGCCTCAGTAATGACTGTGATCAATGAGATTGTGAGGAAGCCGAGACTGTATTCATTAAGACAATGAGGAGACCGAAAACTATATCTCTATGGTACCCATTCGAAGAACAGAGATGCATGACTGAATTGTGAAGTCTTGTAACTATAATTACCAAATGTAATTACCCACCGAAGTTTCAGAGGCATCTAAGTTCTACTTCTACCCTTAATGCGGATCCTTACACGCCTATTTATAGTAATTAGTCATGCATATAAGCTGACATGAGAGAGGGAACCATTGTATCTCCTTATATGCGTCGGCATTACTTATTTTTATCTTGTTTGGAGGCTGACTTCTTTAAGAGGGATTGTGCTTGTCTTTGGAGGGCTGTTAGACATTTTTATATACTATAATACATTGAACATAGGCTCAAGTAGAGCTTCTTAATATGACATTGACTCTTTGACTCAATAATAAATCCCAAGGCTCTGAATGGGGGCCACTAACAAATAAACCTATTTCTCATGAAACCCATGTAGCAAGGCATACAAAAATAATTTTATTTCTTTTATTTCATCACTTACAAAGATCATGTCATTATGAAGACCAAATCTAGTTACACTTTCTTCAACAGTACTTACTGATTGGCACTGATCCAATGAGGTGGGACCCTCGTGAAACTTTGAGCATCTGCAATCATGCCTGAGCTTTAACACTTCAAACTATAATTTCTCAACATCCCTCTTAGGGTTGGGCTAAGTGCCATATATCATTGGAAAGCTCTTTGAGGGGGAAATCCAACCATGCACATTTCATGTGCTTTTGAGCAAGTTACCTATAGATAAAATGCCTTCAAAGATAGGCTACTAGGATAAACATCAAGCAATCAACAAACACAACACATATCAATATAACATAAACCTTATGCATGAAGGCTCAACAAGATCCACGTGAAATTAACATTACTTGATAGAAATGATTAGACTTGACATCAATGGAAACAAACTGCCAACAATTGCTAACATACTCAACAATGCTCTCCATCCTTATTTACCCATTTGATTCGATATACGTTAAGGTGATCTTGAACTCTTAATCCCAACTCGTTGACTAGATCTTTTACTATGAGATTGGATTGTGTATCAAAATTGAGTAAGGCATCCACATTAGTCTTTTTGACTTGGATTTTAATATGGAATTTTTTTATTCATCTCCTTATCTTCCTTATGACGAAGGCTACTTATATTTGCCAACTTTTACACTACAATGCAAACAAATTTTTTATCCATACTTGAGTTGCTTTCTACCGAGTTTCCCTAATCCATTACTAGCAAGTTCTTCTTATTGGCATCCTTCTCATGATTCTTTAGAATCAACTTTAGATGTAACTTCCAACACTTATCTTCAGTTTCACCAACAATATTGCAATGGTTATAGAGGTTGTTGTTTGGATCCTTGTAATGGCGTGTCATGGTTGTTGTCTTGTTGTCCTTTCCCTTCCACTTCTTCTTCCCCTCCTCAAAATCATATTGGTGGTATTTATATTTGGAACCATTTGGTTGTCTTTTCTTATTGCTTATATTCTATAGGTACTATGCTTGCACGCAGACCTCATTGATTATCCTGGGTTTAAAGAGCATCACTTTCTTTTGTAAATTATTGTGTAGACCTCCCAAATACTTGAGGAGTACACTTAGGCTCTTGCAAGATATACACAACATACTCACCATTTTTTTGAGCTTGGTGATGTGCAGAAGGAGGTGAACATGAGTAGCCTTCATCACTAGGAAGAGAATGACATGACCAAGCTCTTTCACATTAAGGCATAGGTCAAGAAGACCAAGATCAATACCCTATTTTAGTAAGGTTCACATGTTAATCTCATAGCAGTAGATCTACTCAACAAACTTGCATTGGAGGTTTGAGATCATCATAGCCCATATCCATTAGGATGGGTAAATAAGGATGCAAAAATTAATGTAAAAAAGTAGTGTGGGATCAAATTTGTTAGTAATGTTGATTTTATTAATGAAATAGAATTGGATGGGGTTCCACTTCATGTATGTAAAGTTGTGTTTGGAAGTCCCTACATGTATATGAAAGATGCAATATTCATGTAAAGAGCCAACTATTATCACTTCATAACAGATGAAAAATCATTCATCATCAATGTGGACAAAGGCAAGTCCAAGATTTTAGTAGTAAGTGCCAACCAAGCCAAGAAATTAATCAATTTTGGCAAGAAATATGTTTTATTGTTTTTAAGAGAAAACCAATCTAATGAGGAGTTAATAAGGGAAAAGGCATACATAGAGGGGTGTATTAAGGAGTAGAGACAACAACTTGAAGGGTTGTAAGGCATTTTGGTGTAAGAATACAATGACCAACTTATTGAGATATGTGTATTGGACCAAAATGCAAGAAGATGTAGTAAGGTTCATTAGAGGATGCATGCTTTGTTGTAATAGAAAAACCAGTAATAAAAAACATGGTCTATACCATCCCTCACCTATATCCGCCCACCCCTAGGAAAAAATTTCCATGGATTTTTGAGGATGTTTACCAACAACTAGGAAGGGACAGGACTGCCTATTCATTGTAATTGACAAGTTTAGCAATATGCACATTCTCATGTCCTGTAAGAAGACCATCAAAGGACAAGAAGCAACAAATTTGTTCTTTGGAAAGTTTTAGGTGCACTTTAGGATACCGAGTAGCAAGATTTTCGATAGGGACATTAGATTTCTCAGTGCATTTTGGAATATGTTGTGGGAGAGTAAGGGCATGATGTGGAAGAATTTTACAACATTCCATCCATAGACATATGGGAAAACGGAAGCAACCAACAGGACTTTGGTGCAACTTTTGAGGGGTTACAATCATAGTTGTCGAATACCCAGGATGAAAATCAGGTATATATTCAACACTCTTCTAACAGAGTAGTCCACACTTCTACTAGGCAATCCCCATTTTCAAACTCGTCTTGGATATTTACCACCTTCACCTCTGGACATCATATGTAGGCAATAAGGACGGGTGAGGGGGATCCCATAGGCAATTCAATTAAGAGTATAAATATTTGTTGAGAAAATTAGGCAAATCCATTTGAAAGTACAAGAGACGTCGAAAAAGTCATAGGAAAAGTACAAGGCCATGCATGATCAACACAAAACACATAAGTCATTCAAAGTGGAGACAAAGCGTGGTTGTAGTTGAACATGGGGAAGTTACATGGTCCTGGTAAGAAACTCAAGGTTTTGTGATATGGTCCTTTAGAGAAATGGAAAAGGTGGGAAATAATGCTTACAGAATCAATCTACCTCCATGCATGCACATTTACTAAATGGTGAATGTGGAATATCTCAAACTCTATGAACCTTCCATGTTGGATCAAGAAGAGGAGTAGGTCTTATATTCCATGGAGGACTTAGAACAAAATACTTAGGTGAAGCTGAAAAGAGATATAATTTTGCAAAAAGAAGTTTAGAACTACAAGACATGGGTAGCATGATTGTTAATAGATTGGGTTTAAGGAACAATTTCCAAGCAAGGTGAAATGGTAATCTAAGGAGAAGGTAGAGTAAAATTTTCCTCGCATTATTCAATAAAGGCTTTGGGGACCAAAATCCTCCCAAACTGGGGAGGTATGATCCAATTGGACTATTATATTATTTGTCATCTATGTTGATGCTTTTAGAGTGGAAAAAATGGTGGAATCAATTTGTAGGGTCATTTTTACCAGTGGTCCTAGTTTATAAAATTGTGGGTAAAAAACATATAGAGCCATTTTGAGGCCTTAAATGACAACTTTTTGTGGTCCTAGACCTATTATGGAAAAGATTCCACATTCTACATACCAATAACTTTACAATGAAATAAGAATCACCTCAATGGGAGCTTGCATGAAAAAAGTTATGCCTCCCACAAGTTGACCTACCATGTTTAACCACCATGGTTCGACAAGGTGTCATGTTAGCCCTTGTTACTCATGGAAGAAAGGATAATCCTATGAGGAGGATGAAAAAAATTGTAGAAGAGTCAAATTTGTAACTCTATTTTAGAGTTGAAGGAATCAAACTTGACCCCTAATTTGTTATAAGGTTATAATAAAACCGAGCCACTGGGAGGATAAGAGGTCGCATTCATTTCAATTGTATCTTATTCAATGGCAGAGTAGAAGAGCATGGGAGTGGGGGTGAGAGAGCCTCAAAAAGAGGATTTGGCGTATGTGGTAGCCTATCAAGGCATAGGTCTCGTTTAACTCCACAAAGAGTGTCTTTTCCTTTTGTACTTGCATTATTTCCATTCCAGAGAGAGAGAGCAAAGCAACCTCATATTCTAGTTGGGTTTTCTCCCATAAGGATTTCCCATAACATAACTTGTGTTAATTGTGGTTGGTGTGTGATTGTATTTTATTGTTCTCTATTCTGTCTATTACATGGATAAGAAAAAAAAATAATTAATAATTTTGAAATCTATGGAAATCAATCATCACAGTATAGATTTCAGTCTATATTTATCATATTCATTGTGGTAAATTATCTAGTGAAATATCTGTCACAGTTTACAAATCATTCCCTGGCTCTCTTTTTATCTCATTTTCTAGCTCTTTTTTATCTCTTGATTTATCATCCAATCCAACCTTTGAGTTAAAACCAAAAACCTCCTAGAAAGGTCCAAACTTATTCATTATAGTTGCCATGAGGAGGGTCGTGCCATGAGAGATATCGATGACTTGTTCTTCTAGCTTCACAAATCTCTCTTCTACCTTGTCACAAGGGTTGTTACAACTAGGTTCAACTTCCATTGATAAGGTTTTGTGACTTCCTTCTTAAGATATTTCCTAAATCTTGAAACTTTCCACAGATCCCCAAAAAACCTTAGCTCTATTACCAATATGATCTATAACTTTCATGGATCTTCCACTATAACATATCTTATAATATTTTGAAATATCTTATCAATGAAAATTATTATCTTGGATCTTAGATATATTATTATTATTTGCTTAGTGCTAAAATTTATGGAAATAACTAAAATCCAAGATGAAAGAATAAGAAAATGAGCACACCATCGACACAAGTTGTGATCCTGGAAACTTGATGAGGGGGGAAAAATAGCTAGAAGGTGAGGCCTATACCCTACTCTCTTTTCCTTAATTGACGAATGCATGTAAAAAAAAGGGTACTCATTATGGAGTTTCCTTGGACAATGTGACCTAAATCTAAATCATTACTGCAACACTTATGCATGCTTTGTTCAACTATGGATCAATAACAATACTAAAAGTATGGGACTCCTCTTCCTAGTGGCCCAATATTTAAGATAGCCAGGTAGCCATCTAGGGTCAGGGGTGGGTTTTTTTTGCATACCTAAACCCTCAATTAGTATTGGGACCTTGGACTTGATAAAATATTCTTGAAAGTTCACACCTGACTAACCTCACATGTGTGACAAAAGGGGTTGACATGGCATCTACTTGGTACCATGTTGGTCAACAAGATATGTTAAATTGTGGGAGGAAAAAATCCTTCATACAAACTTTAATTAAGGTGATTTTCACACTATTGGAAAGCTTTTAGTGTGTAGAACAATCTCCAAGAGTAGTGAACCATGCTACCAAAATTTTGATATAAAAAATTTGTCATTTAATGCCTCAAACTAGCTCTAGAAGGTTTCGAACCCCAAATCACCAAATTGGGACCAACCCATAAAATACACCCTGCAAGCCAAGTCCTCCAATTTTTCCACCTAGAAAGTACAAATATAAATGAAAAATTATATGATGATCCATTCTAGATAAGTAAATCTTTGGTGGATAATAGTTCAGTGAAAACAATGGAGTAGAGACTCACTAAGGTTGAAGCCATAATGGACTCAGTAGTGGCAATAATGGCTAGAGTGGTTGATGTTTGCTTAGATAAGTAAGATGTTATAGTTTTAAGTGGACAAATGGACACAATGGAGGACTCAACCAAGGGAGTTAGAGAAGCATTTGACTTGTATGACGAGGCTTGTTAGTAAACCAAGATGAGAAGGTTAAGGAGTAGTAACCTTAGTAAACGTGGGCCAAGGAAGAGGCTAAACCCTTCTTAGGTGTACTTAGGAACCATGTCTATCAAGATGACCCAAAAATCAAAAGTTTGTTGGAAGAGGGCAATGTAAAAGTTGGTTAAGATGTGCTTCTTTTGATGTAATTGACATAAAAGTATGGTGGTCATCCAAACTCATCACGTGACTTAATGGATTTTAAACAAGTAGTTAGTACAATTGTTGGTGGTGGCCTCAACAACCACCTACCATTTTCTTCTCATTAACCTATAGTAAGAATGCTCAATACCTAAGACAGAGGTAGTGGATTAGGAGACTTGTATAAAGTGACTAAAATATGGAAAGTGAAGATTATTTAGGCACAAGGAAGTGAAGTCTCATGGATTGGACATGATGATTTGGTTAGCTACCTAATAAATTTAAGACTCGACGGAATTTGATGTACAAAAGCATGATAGCTTGGTTAAATATAATAATATAGTAGTAGGTTTGGATGGTGCAACACTTGGATATTTTGATGATCTTCTTGATGAAGATTATATTGTAGCAATAATAGGTAACTGCAATAGTGTTGGACATATATTGGAGTTGATGTAGAAGACAACATCGTCAAAAAATACATCCATGAGTCATTGTTGATAGAATTTTGGTGAAGAAGTTTCATTCAAAGGAAGAATTGGATAGTCAACTGTTGATTGACAAGCTTGGCGTTGATACTATGGAATAATTGAAGAAGTCAATTGTGAATGGATGCATGGGTTTGGGAAACATACTTGTGAGTCAACAGGTTCTTGAGAATTTTTTCAAGGATGGAAATGACTTTTAGTGGGGTAAGATGTAAGGCCTTGACCTAGAATGGCTTCGAGTAACTTCACTGCATGCTCACCTTAGTGGCCATTAAATAACATTTATAGACAAGATGAAAGGTTGATGGCTAGAAGAGTCAATTTTAGGTGCCCTTGTATAATGACAAGGCACACCAATGGACATGTTAGGCACCCTTATTTAGATAGGGAACATTACATACCTTGGTAACTTGCACTAGTTGGATACATTGTAGACCTTGCTAGCTCACACAAGTTGGAGATACCAAGAGAAGCTTGGAAGTGAACTTGGCGAGGGGAAGAAAAGTGTGGGTTATGGTAGATGATCACATTTGATTTGCAAGCACAATGCAAATTGACAAGATTAACATATAAATATTGACTATCTTTGATGCTTGGGTTACATGCAGACCCAAGAAGTTGGGGGATCCACATTTGGGGGTTGCTACATTTGATAGAGGTACCTTAGGGCACTTGCATTCATGGAGTGGAATTATGGAAACACATCCAATGGGCACATATCCATTGGATGCACTTGGACACACTTAGGTGTAGTTGGACATACATAGGTGCAATTGGACATAGTTTGGCACACTTGTTGGATGTGGATGATCAATCGATATGACACCAAATGAAGCAAGTTGATGAATGGCACTTGGGTCCATCTTAGAGTGAAGGGGCATGTAAGTGCAAGCATGTCTCGCATAGTAGGAGGACACCCCAAAAATGTTAAGGAAATAAACAATTGATCATTCAACAAGAGTGATCCGTAAACTATCGTAGATCTTCCACTGGACAGTTCGTCACAACATATATGATAATATTATATTAAAAAAAAATCAGAAATTCTACACTATTACAATTTTATCAAGCTTTAAAATATGTAGATTTAATTGTAATTAGTGCACCTGTGCAGTTGGAAATTATGCAGAAAAATAGAGAAAGACAAAATAAGCTCACGCACACACATAAGACACAAGATATGCTCTGGAAAACCCTTTTGGGAGAAAACCTAGCTAGAAGGTGAGGCCGCTTCACTCTCTTTCTCTATCTTGAAATATAGTTGCAGGTACAAAGAAGTAAGGCCTGTGGCCTGTGTGATGCTACAATGCACAGTTCCTCTCTATGTGTTCTACCTCCTATCTCTCTTGGCTATCTTTGCTCTGTTGGGCTAATTTATTGACTAAATTAACACAAGTATTTAATTATCAATCCAGGTTTGTAAAACTTAGAGGCAAATCCACTATATATGGACATCAAATATAATCAAGTTTAGAAGATAAATTTTGAAGAATTGAGGAAGTACATATTACAAATATAAACCTATTTTAACAATTTCTAATTCATTTATGTAATATTTGAGGGAAGAGGCTCCTAACTTAGGAGAACCAGGTTGTCCTTCCCTACAATACTACTTTCATGAAAATAAATCTAAGAGCACTAATTAACAATGGATTATGATGCAGAAGATGTAAAAGAAGAGGCTTCTAACTAAGGAGGTTCATATTGTACTTCTTCACAATCCTACTATATCACAATCACCATTGTTTCAAACCAGAAATGCAAAAATAACTTCAAATGAGAAATGGAGAATGAAATTCAGTTTTAGTTCAAGATCAAATAGAAGGGGAATTTAACTTAAATTCCTTTTGTGTCCCTTCATATGTAGATTAGAATTAAACCAATATTCATTCAGCAATCATCACACATCTTAATACATTTGAAACAAAAACTAGTCTATGAAAACTATGAAAATTGAACCAAGAAGTGTACTTAGCTTGGTGTGGGGGCCCTCCACCCTTGCCTTGCACACTTG